>JAUJYZ010000972.1:0-235000 GCA_033675265.1 Actinostola sp. cb2023
TGGAGCGCCCATCCGTAACAAAAATTCCGATTTCAAAAGGGTTTTCGAAAGTCGAAACATTTCGAATTTCGGAATGGTTTCCGACTTTCTCGGAATGGTTCCGACATCGGAATGGTTCCGACTTTCTCGGAATGGTTCCACATCGGAATGGTTCCGACATCGGAATGGTTTCCCCGAAATTATTCGAGGTCACGTGTTTCGTCGTCACGTGGACAATTTGAATTGAACTTCAAATTGAATAGGATAGGAATACCTATTATTATATTATTTTTATTCACCATATTATTATAATTGTAACCTTATTATTCAGTGTATAGTTTTACTTGCGATTAAATGTATTTTGAATAATATTATATATCTAGGATATGATATAATAGAATATATGTTCGTATATATATTTCGTCTCGAAACCGTGGACGTCAATGGAAGGACTGTGGATGGGATGAAAATAAATCAAAAATATATGCTAAGAAGGTAGGAGTGAAGAGGTAAAATAGAAAAGGAATGAATAGGGAAAAGTATAGCAATAAGTGCAGGGAATAAAGGGGGAAAATAAATGGTGTGTATCATGAGATAAAATGAAGGTGTTAATATACACAGATAAATAAAATAACCAAATGGTGGAAGACTAAATAAAAAGGAAAAGGTAGAAAATGAATACTTAATGGATTAAGTTGAAAGGATAACATATGAAATATAAATGGAAATGAATAGAAATGAGGAAAATGGAAACAAAATAGAACAATGTGGTGGTGGTAGAACAACGGCTGAAAGAATACATAAATATGTAAAGGATATATAAATATCTCATTGTTATGCACTCGCTTAATACAGACACCTGTTTAATATGGACAGTTTCGTTTGTCCTGACATAAGCCCATATATGTATCAAAGCCGCAGACTATTTTTGCTTTTATTCGAGAGCCACCATGATTATTTAACACCATGGTTTATGTAGGTGCAATTACTCTCTTGAAATGAAGTTTTTATTATTTAAATGGTAATCCAGAAACTACTGACAAATTAATGTATCATTGCAAAAATTTGTCTTAACACCATGTTATGTAGGTGCAATTACTCTCTTGAAATGAAGTTTTTATTATTTAAATGGTAATCCAGAAACTACTGACAAATTAAATGTATCATTGCAAAAATTTGTCTTGGCTTGTTCTCATAATAGAGCGCAGTCAACATACCCGTGAAATTAAAATAAAATACTTCTTTGATTTTGTTCGAATGTGCTCTACAATAACACTATTTACAAATACACTCCTGTAGTTGGCGTAGTATAAGTAGTAGGCGTAGTAGAAGTAGTAGGTGTAGTTGCGTAGTAGGTGTAATAGACATACCGTAGAAGGTGTACTAGACGTAGTAGGTGTAGTAGACGTAGTAGGTGTAGTTGGCGTAGTAGGTGTAGTAGACATAGTAGGTGTAGTTGGTGTAGTAGACATACCGTAGCAGGCGTAGTAGGTGTAGTTGGCGTAGTAGGTGTATTTGGCGTAGTAGACGTAGTTGGCGTAGTAGGTGTAGTAGACATACCGTAGCAGGCGTAGTAGGTGTAGTTGGCGTAGTAGACGTAGTTGGTGTAGTAGACGTAGTAGGTGTAGTAGACATACCGTAGCAGCCGTAGTATAGGTGTAGTTGGTGTAGTAGACATAGTAGGCGTAGTAGACATAGTAGGCGTAGTAGGTGTAGTTGGTGTAGTTGGTGTAGTAGACGTAGTAGGCGTAGTAGACGTAGTAGGTGTAGTAGACATACCGTAGCAGCCGTAGTATAGGTGTAGTTGGTGTAGTAGACATAGTAGGCGTAGTAGACGTAGTAGGTGTAGTAGGTGTAGTTGGTGTAGTAGACGTAGTAGACATAGTGGGCGTTGTAGACATAGTAGGTGTAGTTGGTGTAGTAGACGTAGTAGGTGTAGTAGGTGTGTAGTTGTAGTTGGTGTAGTAGACGTAGTAGACGTAGTAGACATAGTGGGGCGTTGTAGACATAGTAGAAGTAGTAGCTGTAGTAGGCGTAGTAGGTGTAGTTGGTGTAGTAGACGTAGTAGACATAGTGGGCGTTGTAGACATAGTAGAAGTAGTAGCTGTAGTAGGTGTAGTTGGCGTAGTAGACGTAGTAGGTGTAGTAGGCGTAGTAGGTGTAGTTGGTGTAGTAGACGTAGTAGACGTAGTAGGTTGTAGTTGGTGTAGTAGGTGTAGTTGGTGTAGTAGAACGTAGTAGACGTAGTAGGTGTAGTTGGTGTAGTTAGGCGTAGTAGGTGTAGTAGACATAGTAGGTGTAGTAGACGTAGTTGGGTGTAGTAGACGTAGTGGGTGTAGTAGGCGTAGTAGGTGTAGTAGGCGTAGTAGGCGTAGTAGGTGTAGTTGGTGTAGTAGACGTAGTAGAACATAGTGGGCGTTGTAGACGTAGTAGGCGTAATAGGCGTAGTAGGCGTAGTAGGCGTAGTAGGTGTAGTTGGTGTAGTAGACGTAGTAGACATAGTGGGCGTTGTAGACATAGTAGGGTGTAGTTGGTGTAGTAGACGTAGTAGACATAGTGGGCGTTGTAGACATAGTAGGCGTAGTAGGCGTAGTAGGCGTAGTAGGCGTAGTAGGTGTAGTTGGTGTAGTAGACGTAGTAGACATAGTAGGTGTAGTAGGTGTAGTAGGCGTAGTAGGCGTAGTAGGTGTAGTTGGCGTTGTTTGCGTGGTAGGCGTAGTAGACGTAGTTGGTGTAAGTAGGTGTAGTAGACGTAGTAGAAGTAGTAGAAGTAGTAGGTGTAGTTGGCGTAGTAGAAGTAAGTAGGTGTAATTGGCGTAGTAGACATAGTAGGTGTACGTAGTTGGCGTAGTAGGTTCAGTAGAAGTAGTAGGTGTAGTTGGCCTAGTAGAAGTAGTAGGTGTAGTTGGCGTAGTAGACTAGTAGGTGTACGTAGTTGGCGTAGTAGGTGCAGTAGACATAGTGGGCGTAGTAGGTGTAGTAGACGTAGTTGGGTAGGCGTAGTAGGTGTAGTAGGCGTGATATATTTTATTATTACTGGAATGTGCCAACGGATCTTTAGGCGAAGACCTGCGTTTGCGAATAATGTGGCTACTAGTGTTTTTAGGTCACAGATTCAGATTTCAGATTCAGATTTCAACGTTTTTTGAAATAGGTGTATATACCTAGTAGGTATCTGTTCCCCTTAAGTTCCTCTAGTTCCCCTTGTTTCCTTGTATTATTCCTTGTATATATGCTTAGTAGTAAACAGAGGTACTGCTAGTCCTCTACACACAGAATACAAGTACACATATAGTCATGATAACACAGTCATAATTCACGAGCTCCCTAAAAAATATAATATATAATATAATACAATACAACACTTTTATTTGCAATTCTTATATACAATATGTATTACAGGTTTTGATATAAATAGCATTAAAATTATGTAATATATATATTTGTTTTATTGCATTTTTCAATTATGTTGAATTACAATATGCGTCAACTGTTATTTTGTAGTTCTAAAGTATCATTTAAAGTACATACAGGACTTCACATTTGAAGTACATACAGGACATTTGAAGTACATACAGGACTTCTCATTTGCAGCCTTCCTTAGTGTCGGGATCCCTGTGCTCACTTAGGATGGCTACGAAGGAGACTACAGTTTCTCTTGGACATTGTAATTCAATTTCGTAAAAAAATAACAATAATAATATTAATAATAATAATATATATATTATTACTATACTGGTCACTAATATCTTAACTATGGTATTTGAGCTAATTAAGCCTCAAAATCGCTCCTCAAATATCTTATTTTAGAAATAAATGAATTAGCTGTTCCAATAAAGTGCCATTTTCTTATCCAACGAGTGTCGGTGCAGAGTGGTGAATATTTACCTTACCACTTGAGGACTCGCGATTCAGTAAATATCCACCACTACTAACCTCCACTTCAGGGAATAATTGTTCAAATATCTTGTACATAATGTTGTCATTACAAAAGCTCCACATATTTTTTGCAAATTATTTGTATCAATCAGAGATACATACATACTGCTATTACAAATTATGTAATCAGTCATTGCGATTGAATACTGAACTCAATTCTTTGTCACAAAATTACACCAACATAAGTTTTTGTTTTCTTCTTTTTCTTCTTTTTGCTTCTCACTCCTCTTTTCCTTTCCCATTTACATCATCTTAAGAAAAGGAACAATAAGCATTAGGACATACCATATAAAATAGTTTAAGACCTATGCCGAATAACTCATACATGCACATCCCACACCAAACGTTTAGCATGGGTAAAATGTGGGAACGATATAATTATTGGGTTGCCATGGTAACCTTGAGTAGGTCTTGGCATCCCCACCCTATGAGGCTCCTACCTCCAAGCTCATCTATTGGTGATGAGCTAAATGGGAATAGTATGGATAATATATGGGAATAGTATGGATAATATAATGGGAATAGTATGGATAATATAATGGGAATAGTATGGATAATATATGGGAATAGTATGGATAATATATGGGATGTATATGGGGAAACATATGGGATGTATATGGGAAACATATGGGAATAGTATGGATAATATATGGGAATAGTATGGATAATATATGGGATGTATATGGGAAACATATGGGATGTATATGGGAAACATATGGGAATAGTATGGATAATATATGGGAATAGTATGGATAATATAATGGGAATAGTATGGATAATATAATGGGAATAGTATGGATAATATATGGGAATAGTATGGATAATATATGGGATGTATATGGGAAACATATGGGATGTATATGGGAAACATATGGGAATAGTATGGATAATATATGGGAATAGTATGGATAATATATGGGATGTATATGGGAAACATATGGGATGTATATGGGAAACATATGGGAATAGTATGGATAATATATGGGAATAGTATGGATAATATATGGGAATAGTATGGATAATATATGGGAATAGTATGGATAATATATGGGAATAGTATGGATAATATATGGGAGGGTTATGGATAATATATGGGAATAGTATGGATAATATATGGGCCACATAAATGAGTAATATTTAACAAATAGAAAATGTTTCCTGTGTTTACATAGCCTGAAGTAAACACAAGGGAAGTCTGGGAGAAGTCGAGAGCTATTGTGTTTTACATAGAGCTCGAGACTTCTCCCAAACTTTCCCGAGTGTTTATATCAGGCTATGTAAACATTATGTAGTTCAGGTGGGTCCATCGAAGCAGCTTGTACATGTTGATTATCTAATTAGTGCCCACTCGTTGATCATCTAATTAGTGCCACTCCTGATGTTGTCAAACGAGCACAAGTGGGTGACTACTTATATTACTGTGCCAATTCAAGGTCATTCCCAGACCAGTAAGATCAAATGGAAGCAAACTTGAACAAGAAGCTCAAACACAAGAAATAACACCTTCAAAGATGTAGTGGAAGAACAGGTTACAAAGTCATCAGACAAAGCAAACAATGAAGGTGTTTGTTAATGACTGTACATTAATTTGTACCTTCATATAAAATAAACTACCGGTAGTTGTTGCATGTTGCAAGTAAGTGCTGCGAGGCTGTTAGATGCTATTGCTAAGCAGTAAAGGAATACTGTATCAATGTCGGGCTTCCTGTGTGTTTTAATTGATATGCAAGTTTTTATAAAGGTGGCACTAACTTATTTATTATGATATCTGGCCACAATAAGCAAAAGGCATTCAAAATCTCTTTGGCTCACATGTGTATTTGGGCTTCCTGTGTTTCAATTGCAAAATGGCTCCCTGTGTTGGACTGATGAGCGATAAAATTTGAGTGGAATTATTTTTTTCATCCCATTTCATCTTTAATATTAGTACTGTACTAATTTAAAATAATATAACAGAGAAGATTCATACATACATGTAGTAAAAGGTTTTAGTACAGCTTGAATTGAAGATGCAAGTTCAGTTAATACATTAAACAATTTGCCGCCACTGCTTCGAGAATAACATTTTACTGACCCACCACTGGTCAGGTTTGTGTGTAAATTTGACCTTGAAGTGTTGGGGATCAAATGGGGGAAATGGACAACAATTGTGCACAGGTATATATCATGGTATATCGTTAAAAAAAACAAGATTAGGGTTATAATAAAGATTCGTTAGGGTTGCTGCTCGTCTGGCAGCTCGCAGCAACAAGCAAAACACACTATGAATTAAATAAATATAATACAAAATCAGCTTGTCATTGTACACCTAAATATCTTTTGGAGAAAAACAACACTCACCATTCAGAATAAAGACATACAAAAGGTAAGGTTTGGACCAACGAAACACCTTGCAATGGCTCAATGGGGTAAACATCACTCACAAATGACGAAGCAAAATCACCAAATGAAAAGAAAAAGAACGTAATGTTAAATAAATCATAAGATACATTAAGATAATGTGTTATTAATTACAGTTTGTAAATTTAGATTATTGATTATCAATTATAATTGTTTAATATATAAAACATACCAAGCCCAAAACACAATACCACCATGACTACCCACTCCCTCACACCCACTCCCTCACCCAAGCTTACAAGAGTTCAGGCCTAGCCACTAACTACCCTACCTCCCGCTCGCAAGAGATCAGGTCCAGCCGATTACTCCACCGGTCCTTCACCCAAGCTTACAAGAGTTCAGGCCTAGCCACTAACTACCCTCCCTCCCGCTCGCAAGGGATCAGGTCCAGCCGATGACTCCACCGGTCCTTCACCCAAGCTCACAAGAGTTCAGGCCTAACACTAACTACCCTCCCTCCCGCTCGCAAGAGATCAGGTCCAGCCGATGACTCCACCGGTCCTTCACCCAAGCTCACAAGAGTTCAGACCTAGCCACTAACTACCCTCCCTCCCACTCGCAAGAGATCAGGTCCAGCCGATGACTCCACCGGTCCTTCACCCAAGCTCACAAGAGTTCAGGCCTAGCCATTAACTACCCTCCCTCCCGCTCGCAAGGGATCAGGTCCAGCCGATGACTCCACCGGTCCTTCACCCAAGCTCACAAGAGTTCAGGCCTAACACTAACTACCCTCCCTCCCGCTCGCAAGAGATCAGGTCCAGCCGATGACTCCACCGGTCCTTCACCCAAGCTTACAAGAGTTCAGGCCTAGCCACTAACTACCCTCCCTCCCACTCGCAAGAGATCAGGTCCAGACGATGACTCCACCGGTCCTTCACCCAAGCTCACAAGAGTTCAGGCCTAGCCACTAACTACCCTCCCTCCCGCTCGCAAGAGATCAGGTCCAGCCGATGACTCCACCGGTCCTTCACCCAAGCTTACAAGAGTTCAGGCCTAGCCACTAACTACCCTCCCTCCCTCGATCAGACATAATAATAATACTAAAATAAATAATAATAATATTGATAAAGTGCTAAAACTATCAATATTCTAAGTGCTGTCTAAACTGTAATCTACATGTAACATTGAAAAATGACACAGTCCCTAAAAAACCCTCCCTCCAGCTCACAAGAGATCAGGTCCAGTGGATAACATACTGTTAAGTGTTATTATTATATATATTATTATTATATTATTAGATCCACTGGTCCTTCACCCATGCTCGCAAGAGTTTAGGGTATGCCCGCAAACCATCATCCCTCCTTTTGGGAATTAAAGACTTCCAACATATTATTTAATTTAATAAAACCTAAAACTCACTGTATCAGGTTGTGTGGAGTGCAATGTAATAAATACTGAGATACATGTAACATGTACTTACAGTTGAATTTGCATCACATCCTTCAGTCTAAAAAGACATCATTCAGTCTAAAAACACATCAATGGTACATTTGTTGGAATGTTTTTATATACAAATATAATTACTAAGCTTGTATTTAGTGTATAAGCTACTGAATACTCCAGGTTCGCGTTGTCTAGAGATGACCGCTGTCCTTGACAAAAGATGCATTTGTACAGGCTTAGCCTCGATTCAGAAAACAGTCCGTGCAATTCAAAAATGTTTTCTATTGTTTTATGTCAACATATTTTCGTGCTCTTGTTGATATTTGTGAATAATTTACATTGACTTAAGGCTAAGCCTGTACAAATGCGTCTGATGTCAATAAGTACAGCAGTTTTACAATGGGATCTGTGAACACGAAAAGGGACTATTGGTAAAAGTACTGAATTAATTTATAGATAGAAAGTCTTACTCGCAAGGGTCACTATAAAACAAATCATTTTATTTATTAAAGCTACATGTATGCTAAGGTATGCTGTGCAATGATATGGGTAATTGATAGCACTTACATGTATGTCACTTCTAAAACAGGATACAGTATGTGGTTCTAATTGTGAACACTGGTTACTCGAGGCTATTACATGTATTTTATCTCTCTCGTAGAGCTTAGAGAGAGATAAAACAATAGTCTCTGCTACCCGGGTACACATTAACTGAACAGTGTTCACAATTAGAACCACATACTGTACCATGATCTCCTGGTTGAGTATTAATATTACTACATGTACATGTAGTAGCTACTAATAACTAAATTATACAGTATAAGAACCTAGTGATTAAGAACCTGTAGGCTAAAATTATGGCTTTATTAATTACATTGTATATACATGTAAGAACCTGTTGACCCTAAATTTGAAACAAGTTCTTATTTGAAAAATAATGAACAATACAAAATAAAGTAAAACCAGTCTATCTGTCAATCAAACTGTATAAAATGTCTTGAAATGGCTCACTAAAAAAAATATAATAATATACATGCAGGCCCTCTGATATTACGCGATGGTGCGATTTCGCACATTTGGCCTCAAATCGCATCCGATCGCGTAATTTACCGATATCCGCATAATTGATGAAAAATAGCACAATATGAACAAATACAAAGCAAATATTCGCTTTATTTAAACTTTCATTAACAGCTAACCGTTATTTCAGAGTGATTTTCCTTTGAAAACACCTTAGAAACCCTCTACAACAAACAACGTACGTACTAGAATGTACCAGGCGTTCTATACTAGATTGTCTTAGAGGCCTGGCACTAGTTATTTGGGCTTCCTGTGGAATGACCGATTTCCGGGAAAAATTGTCCTGGAAAAAGGCCGATTTTTTTTGACTAAATCATAAATATGCTTAAAAAGAAAGATCATATTATAATAAACAAAATAATATTACATTCCTTTAAAAAAAGGTTAAATTAACCATTGGAAAAATCGCATAATTTTCCGCATAATTTCCCATTTTTTCCGCACAATTTCCTTTTTTTTTCCCGCACAATTTCCGTTTTTTTTCCGCACCATATCAGAGGGCCTGTACATGTACTCTACCTAGAATAGATTTACATTTGTAGCTTATAAGTTATAGTTTCAGTTAGTATTTATACGGGTATTTAGGCTTAAAATAGCTCTAGTTAAGAAGGTAATAATGTATTTATTTATTTTGAACATTTTGCACTGTACTGATGAACTCATAAATATAAATAAATACTATTAAAATAGATATAAATATGAAGGAAATTATCTAATAAATCAAATCAGATTGGAATAATATAAGATATTTTAATACCTCAGTAATCGTGGCCAAAGACTGACTAGTAGTGTAGAGTTTGTTGCCGTTATTGTGGTACCATGCTCGCAGCTATTTAGTACATAGTGGTTCCAGTCGTTGCTTTCGCCGGTGGAGTACTGGTAGTCCTAAAAAGAAAGGAATAATAAGCTTGTTGGAATAAAGATTCGAATACATATTAAAGAAACTTGAAAATGTCCTGAAGTATCTAATAATAAAGCTCGATTATCTAGCGATGTGATTTGGCAAAAGGACGCCATGAAGGTGTGAAGAATGATAAAGCAACCAAAATCATCCCCATCCCTCAAAATAATACATAAAATGTGATGAAAAGTAACTTACCATCTTCAAAGTCAAAGGTCTAACGTTTAGAAAGTAAACTATATCCAAGACCAAAGATATAAACGAGATTCTAGCTTGAAACGATAACACGAAACAGCTCGTCAAGAGGACGCGATCGTAGACTGGCACCATGTGACTGGCTCTCTGGGCATCAAATTACGCGGGTTTTCTTGCCAAAGTACGTGACATTGATTCGGTTGACATTGGGGTTGACCTTTGAGCATCTGTGAAATCCGCTACTACATGTATATTCCTGTTACTTTTACAAACTCAAATTATAATATACAGAACTCTATGCTATATACTTATGCTATATTAGCCTCCTCCGCAGCATGCCTCCGCAGTCAACTCTATGTTTTGTGGGAGAAAAGAGAAGGATCGGGTTGGGATACCTGTGTAACTATTCTCTCCTCATTCCCCCTCTTCCACCTTCTTAAACAGCAAGCCCAAGACCAAAGAACCCAAAATCTCTCCATATATATAGATGGACTTGTAGACTTTTTAAAATCTTTCGAAATCTTTTTTACAAACTACTAAAGAGCTATAAAACGCTCGAGTGTAAAGTAAAACAATGCTTTCGCGAGAGTCGAGTGATGAAACCAAGGTGACAGATCAGGGATGTGTGAAGTGACAAGTTGTCCACGTGATCGTCCACGTGACGAAAACACGTGACTTGGAATGTTTCGGAACTATTTCGAAAAATTTCGAAACAATTTCGAGAATTTCGGAACCACTCCGAGAAAGTCGGAACCATTCCGAGAAAGTCGAAACCATTCCGAGAATGTCGGAACCATTCCGAGAAAGTCGGAACCATTCCGAAATCGAAATGTTTCGAGTTTCGAAATCCTTTTGAAAGTCGGAATTTTTTTACGGATGGCGCTCCATAGGCATTTGCCGGAATTCTCTGATTTGGCATATGCCGAGTTGCAGGGAAGTTGGCAAATGCCGATATACTATTGGGTTCGGCAAGTAAATGCTTCTTGCACTTATTTATGATGCCATATTTTCCTCTTTGGCAAACATGTTATAAGCAAATTGAATTCTTGCCGTTAAAAATGGTCAAGCTGGCAAATTTGAATTTCATTTTCAATTTCAAATTTGACTGGTTTTAGCAGATTTCTCGATGATACAACAAACGTTGCCTGGAGTCCTATGCCCGTTAGCTGATTTGACCTCTTTTTATAAAAGCTTGCCAAAATCTTCTATTTTCTAGGCAAGGAATTTCATTTTTCAATGTTATTTGCTGAAATTTTGGGTTTTGGAATATCCGAAGTCATTCTGGAACGTGTTATGGTAATACGGCTTATTTTTCGAGTTCTCTTGACCTTATAAGGTAAAATTACGTAATAGTAGTATAATAAATAGAGGTTATTACACGGGAAGTTGTGTAATACGGCTGGATATTTTTACGAGTCGTGCCGTATTTTGACGAGCCGTAGGCGAGTCAAAATACAAACAGACGAGTAAAAATATCCAGCCGTATTACACAACTTCCCGTGTAATAAATTGCTTATTATACGACAACAAAAAGCAAACGTCTTTTTCTCTTTCTTTTTATTTGCGACCGGACAAAACAAGAAACAAACTGAGCGCGCGCGCAAAATTGACGTGTCCGAATTCTCAAACGTGTAATACGCTGTCATATTTGTACTCGTATTTGTACTGTAAGATTACAAGTTGTGTAATAAACAACATTATCAATACTACACTAACGTAACATCGCTTCTTTTAGTTTACCAAATTTTGTCAGGTGGAAATGAATTTTGTTATTTTTAACAGCTATTGATTTTGTTTATAGAAAAACATCGGCTTAACTATGCTTACGTCATTGCTACTTGTCATTTTGATGTTTCCATGGATACCTGTCCAAGCTCAAAAGTGCCAGGTCACCTATTCCCAACCCAATGTCAAGATCCAAGGTCACGTTATGAAAAGCTTATCAACACCAACAAGCAGTCATTGTGTGGATGAATGCAAAGGGCACCAACATTGCCACAGCATCAACTTTGACCAAGACAAAGGAATGTGTGAGCTGAACAACGCTACTCACTTAACCAACCCAGAAAGTATGGTGTATTCACGTCGTTGTCAGTACTTGAACTACTTTATACGCCCTGCTGCCAAGTGCAGCAACAAGCTCTGCAGTAAAGCAAAGGGAAAACTGTGTGAAATGGACAAAGATGGTGAAAACTACAAGTGTGTTCGTAAAGGTAATCACACGATAGAGTCGTTCAGCACGGTCATTCAACACGGACCTCGCTGCGCTCGTTCCGTACGGCATGACCTCAAACCAAATATTTTCCCGTCCGGCCCTCCTAGTCAGTCAATAAGTACATATTATTATATATCTGTGACGTAATTTTACCAAATTTGGTCATTTTTGAAGGCCGATATGAGACGTTAATGCCTTGTAGAAATCCGTAATGCCCTGTTCACAACTCAAAAAACTCAAAGAACAATATCCTGATAAAATTACGTCACAGTTATATAATAAATCCCTCATTAGATGTTTTCTCGAGTATTACGGGCTGACATTTTACTCGTTGCTCGCATTTTTCCTCGCCCTGCGGGCTCGGTAAAATACATTCGCAACTCGTAAAATATCAGCCCGTAATACCCGAGAAAACATCTAAAAAGCTGTATGTATTTCGCTGAAAAGAAATTCTGAAGATAACAAACCCAGCACGCATTCAATGGCGTGATGATACAATGACATCAGTAGCGCGCGCACTTCAACTAAAATTGTATGGGAGGTTTTACGTGTGACGTAGTGGCCGTCAAGATCTACAAAATGTTCGAACTTAACTTTCAAAGTCTGTTAGTTTTTCTTCAAGCAACTAGATGACATTTGTTTGTTTGTTTATAAGTGACTTATATTTGGTATATTTGACAGATATTTAGACTTCACCGATCTAAGATTGAAGTTTTGAGCAAGTAAAATGACGGTTTGACGGCCACTCGCGACAGATTTTGACGTCAGAAAAAGATTCCATAAAACCTCCCATTCAAAAATACAACAGAATCCTCAACTTACTTTTTTTGACGTTTTTAGCCAATCAAAATTAATTAATGATTTTGAATGAACTTCAAATCATTTTAAAATTGGTCTTCAGTGGATAACTACGAAAGTATTATGCCGGCCGTTTTGGGATTGTTATTCAAGTGTCATAGCTGTGAATGCCTGGCTATTTTCACTGTATTTTACATTAATTTGCACTCGTGACTTTTTCAAAGAGCTCAAACTCTTTTATTAATTTTAGTAGTTACGTACGGTTCGCGTCATGTGGTGACTGTGCCGTGTCCAGGCATTCTGATTGGTTGAACAATGATTTTGCGTGCTGTGATTGGTTGAATAGAATGTCTTCGATTTCGTACCATGACCATAACTCCATAGGTTTCCCACTCTTACGAAAACGACTCTCTAACCATGATATTTTATGTCCAATTTTAGTTACTTTTTCTACTATTGGCTCAGGACAAAACGGTAATATTCAATTACATATCACAAAGACCGCTGGACTTTATCTTGTCCGAGCTGGAGGAGCACGTGGTGGAACGCATTCCTACAACTATGGTTTTCGTCCAGGAACGTACCTCGGTGGACGAGGAGCGACCATGCAAGGACGATTCCGCTTCTCTTCTGGCGCAACATTGAATATTGTTGTAGGCCAGCGAGGAGGGAATTCGGTGGAGGTCAAAGGTGGACATGTCACTACAAAAACAGCTGCACAACTTGGATTGTCAGTTGAAGACAGTGCTGGTACCGGTGGGGGTGGTGGTAGCTTTGTCTATATATCAAATAATACGTTATTGGTGGCCGCAGGGGGTGGAGGAGGGGCATCATCTGGGTATCACGGTGATGATGGTCAGGCAGGAACGGCTGGATCTTCAAGCAACGGAACAGATCCAGCCAAATCCCGTGGGGGAGGTAGTGGTGGTAACCCAGGCCAATGCAACTCAGTCGGTGCTAGTTATCACGGAGGGGTGGGTGCGGGATGGAATGTTACAGGATGCGCGCGATTAACACAATCGGATGGTGAGCCTGGTGGATCACGTGATCAAGGTTGGGTTGGAGGAAAAGCTGGAAAGATGAATAGTGGTTTTAACGGCGGTCCTGCACCAGGTGCTGTAGGAGGATATGGAGGGGGAGGCGGTGGGTCAGAAGACAATGGTGCTTCAGGGGGAGGTGGTGGTTATTCAGGAGGAGGGAGTGGTACACATGACCAACAAGCCGGTGGGGGAGGGGGTTCGTACTGTAATGGCACCAACTGTCAAGGGGCCACAGGGGCTAATTTTAACGACAACGGCTTTGTCGAAATTACATTTTTGGGGCCTTAAAGTTCGTCGATGGTCTTTGTTGTTTGACTGCAATCATTTATACTGAAATCATGATTGTAATCAGTTTACCTGCTTCACGGGACTGATATATCGTGTTTTTATTATTGATATATTTATTAATGTAGATTCCAAACAATCCAAACTTTATGTAACTCGTACGGTTTCGCATAACTTGCTTTTTATATATAATCGGTCAATGTTGGTTCGATTCGGCGAAATATCAGAGCGAGTTAGGTCGAGCCATGGCTCGTATGTCGAGCCAAAATACCCATGGTAAGACCTAGCGAGTCCTGATATTTCGCAGAATCGAACCAAGATTGACCGATTATTTATTTATCATCCCACTCTTTTCGCCGAAATGAAAGAATATTACTGAAAAACATGGCATTTCATCGCTGTCAGCCATGTTTAGGACGAGGATGATTAGTTTCAAAACACAAACTAAATAGCATTTGCCGGCACGCGTCCGTGAGTTTGAGAAGTGGCGGGAAAAATTGTCGATCAGTCGTTCGCAGTTTTGTTCAAAACGTTGATAAAATTAAATGCAATGGTTACTCACTTACTTATTGTAAAGTGCAAATAAAGTATTATTATTATTATGATTGAAGCACATTTTAAACAACTGTCCGTGATATCGTGGGATCATCAAGACAGTATATCTCGCCTCTGATTGGCTAATTGTTAATTAATAATGGTAATAGGACTGAGTGGAGTCCAATTCGGTCTGTAATCATACTACCCTGGTTCCAGAGGCGCTTTTCGCTTTTTTTTAGGCGAGAGTATGCGCGAACGGAGAGAAGAGAAGAGAGCGCCTCTGGTAGAATCCGTTGGGAATCTCACTTCCATGCTAGGCCCCAAGTCTCTCTCTGTCGCTAAAACCGGTTTTCCGGGTTTGGCTGAAACAAACACGCAAAACCGGTTTGGCGACAAATGGCTGATCATATTACTATGACAACTTTGAATGGTTTCTAACTGCAAAGTTTTGAACATTTTGTGACGTCAAATTAAAATCCATTGTCAATAAGAGAACAGACAATGGAAAACCTCTTGCGATTTCTTTTTTTTTACAATAACAAAATAAAAAAACATCCAAAACAACAAAAAAACATCCAAAAGCAAGAATAAAGTTTGAAAGAAAAACCGTTTCAAACGCGCGCTGGATTTCTCTTCAAAAACCGGTTTTACAATCACTAATTGGAGTAATTGCGACATTCTGTGAAAGCCAATCACAGGCAGCCCAAGCAATAGACTTCTGGAGGCCTTTTATGAAGAAATTTTTTATTTCAATAAATTCTATTAAAACTTATCTGAGTTGTTAATATTGTGTCTTACTTTATCATCCTGTACAGTTTCAGCTCGATCCGAGGCCTATTTACGAAGATTTTCAATATCTGCTCCTCTCCACATGAATATGTGGAAGGCTGGAGAATTGGACTCGACTCAACCGCTATATTCGCCAGAAAAAAAAACAAAATATGCCCATTTCAACGCTTGTCTCGCTACAATACCTACAGATATGTTTAGACCGATAATCCCTCCATCAGGCACTGATTTCAAATTGTCATCAAACCAAATATTCCTCGAGAAATCCGTGGTTTTAAACCGAAGTTTTGAAATCTTTTGAGGCTTGTGATCGCTGGGGTTCAAGTGGGGTTGAAGTGGGAGTGAATTGCACGTAGCTGATTGGACAGAATTATCACCTGATTAGTGCGAAAAGCACGCTCCCCTCTGGGCCACAGGAATAATTTTGTACCACATACATTAGACTTACCAGGGTATAGCGGGGAACCTTTTTTGTACATCAATTGTCCTAAACAAGCCAATCACGACAGCAAGCGATGACTAGGGGAAAACCTCGTACGCCGGTTGTTGTTTTGGTTAGTTTTCGCCGGTAAATTCGAGTAAATTTCAAGCAATTATGCCTAAAATACCTACAGAATTGTTTTAACATTATTCCTGTGGCCCAGAGGGTGCGTGGTTTTCGCACTAGTCAGGTGATAATTCTGTCCAATCAGCTACGTGCAATTCACTCCCACTTGAACCCCACTTGAACCCCAGCGATCACAAGCCTCAAAAGATTTCAAAACTTCGGTTTAAAACCACGGATTTCTCGAGGAATATTTGGTTTGATGACAATTTTAAATCATTTGCCTGATGGAGGGATTATCGGTCTAAACATATCTGTAGGTATTGTAGCGAGACAAGCGTTGAAATGGGCATATTTTGTTTTTTTTCTGGCGAATATAGCGGTTGAGTCGAGTCCAAGTCTCCAGCCTTCCACATATTCATGTGGAGAGGAGCAGATATTGAAAATCTTCGTAAATAGGCCTCGGATCGAGCTGAAACTGTACAGGATGATAAAGTAAGACACAATAAACAACTCAGATAAGTTTTAATAGAATTTATTGAAATAAAAAATTTCTTCATAAAAGGCCTCCAGAAGTCTATTGCTTGGGCTGCCTGTGAGCCAATAGCAATGCGTGTTATATGGCAATTTCACGGTCAAGCCTGGTAACGACTATATTAACCAATCAGCGACGAGGTTCAAATTCTGTACTTGGGGCCTAGCATGGAAGTGAGATTCCCAACGGATTCTACCAGAGGCGCTCTCTTCTCTTCGTTCGCTCTACCGCTTTACCTACCTTCGGCTCGAAAAGCGCCTCTGGAACCAGGGTATAATCATACGAGTGATAATACGAGTGTAATTTATCACGAGTATGATTACAGACAGAATTGGACGACACGAAGTCCTGTTACCAATTAATCATAACTATGACAATTTCCGAGAAAAAAGATTTTCATGATAAACAATGCTAAAATGCCCCAAATCAATGACATGTTTTGGTGAAAAAGCGAGAAAAGTTAGTGAAAAATTTATTGAGCGCGCGCGCGCTCGATATCGTAGCGAATGCGTGATAGCGCATTTTACTGAAAAGGTGTAATGTGATTGGCTCTTGCAACTGTCCGATTACAACTGTCCAATTAATGCTAAAATAGGACAGTCTCTCAACCAATCAGATTCGAGGAAATTGTAATAGTTATGCCATTAATGCTAAAATAGGGCAGTCTCTCAACCAATCAGATTCGAGGAAATTGTAATAGTTATGATTAAGAGAAAAAGCGTGCCGGTAGTAAAGAAACGCATATAATTACTAGATGTATTTTCAAAGTTGGACAGTTCACGCAACAAAAAATGGACAAATGCATTTATTTGGAATTGTTAGTTGAATAAGGGTTGATCATGTAATTTCAAAACTCATCTATAGGACAAATAATGATTATCATAGCTGGAAAGAGCTCGTTGAGACTGGGCGCAGTGAGCTGGTGCTCAAAGTCAACTTATGTGGAACGTTTAAATTGTCATGATGATCTTACTGTAATCGGGTAGAGAAATGACAATTATTTCAGCAAAATTTTGACAAGAAATGATAAAATTATCGCTTAGTAAGCAAAAACAACACTATAAAACTGTATTTAGAGTGAAATCTGGATATGCAATTAGGAAGGACTGCATGAAATTAGCATATCCCCAGTCACATATTTAGAGCTGTACACGGCTGTCTCACAGATTCCGTCTTTCTAATAGTGTCGAATAAAAACCGCGTGTTGCTGCTAGAATAATTATTGGTTATTCCATGGTTTTCTATGGAATACGGGCGGATATTTCACGAAATAATTTATTTGGTATACAACGAGCCTTTAGGCGAGTTGTATACTAAAATAATATAATTTTTGAGTGAAATATCCGCCCGTATTCCATAGAAAACCATGGAATAACCATATTATCCTATACATATTACATCAACAATTAAAATTTACAACGTTTTGATTGGTTAATACAAACTATGAAATACCGCTCTGTATTTCATAGAAATGGTGAGCTCTGATTGGTTGAGATGTAATATGTATAGGATAAGTAGAGATATGAGAGAAAAACATATTTAGTGTTAATTCCTTAAAGACGTTTTGGTTTGTAGATTATTGAGGAAGTTTACAATGAAAGATTAGGTGTCCCCTTCTGTTCCGATTTTCTGCATAAATATATGTTTTGACGAAAATTTTCAAACCTAGATAGAAAATCAGAAACTATATAGAAAAATATAAAGTCCATTAATTTCTTAACAATTTGGCGTTCTTTTGTTTAAAATCGGACTTATACTACATTAATTATATAACATCAAAGTTGACTGAATGCATCTGTCGACAGACAAAAAATACAATCAAAACCATCATTTGTCTTTCAAATTTCGCACTTTAATGCAAGTACTTAAATCAGGATTTCAACAGAACTTTGAGAGCAAGTTGTATATTCAGCATATAATAGAATGGCGGTAAAAAATATCTTACACTTGTTAATTTTAGTTTTCTGTTAGCCTAGGAAGTTTCCTGAATTTTTTGTCGACACAAAGGCCAATGATTTGCATAATAAAACACGTAATCACGCAAAACCTTTTCGGCTCTTTATAATTCCTTAAAATAAGTTTTGCCAATTGCTTGATTTCATTAGACGTCATTTCCGGTCTCGTGAGGAATTTTCATCAGCTGAATTGCACCTTTTCAATAGAATACTCTCTGCTTGACAGCACATGGAGGACAGTGTTTGCCCGTCATTTGAAGCAAATAATGAGATTCAAGGAGTTTTAACAGCTGATTGAAAGCCAGCAATAACTTTGTTCTGAAACTTTGCATGGACATTAATTATGTATTGGACATTTAAAAACTGCAATAAAAAGAGGGGTCACCATTCTCGTTTTCGCGCTATATGATCTTCAAATATATCAATTTATAGGTGTATAGCCAAATGTGGTAGAAACCGGAAGTTGTAATGAAAAACCTTTTTTCTCGGTCTAAAGAACTTCCTTACAACATAGATTACATATAATTCTAAGTTTACTAGTTAAGCTATACTACTAAATCAATCAAAGTAATTGAATGACTATGATTGTTGAAATATTAACGAAACATGCAAGTATGTGCGTCCAGAAAACGTACGCTTTAACTATTCTCATCTAAATGTTTGAAAATTTATCCAATAAACGTTCCTTCATATTTCGATATATAATACGCAGCACCGATTATTAAAGAACTCAAAAAAATGGAGGCCACCATTCTCGTTTTCGATTTATTTTGAAAAAACGTCAGTTACACTTGAAAAAGCAATTCTCGTATTTAACACTAATATTTTATGATCATGCTAAAATTCATAGCAGAATAGAATAAGATGTGTTTAGACTCGTCACCAGGCCACACGCGGATTATTCCATTAATGGCCAGGATAATGGATGTTATTAAAAAAAAAAAAAAATGAAAAATATCGATTCTGATGTTCTTCGTTATTGTCTACTTCGGGGTAAAAAGGGTTGGGATGACCGTCGGAAAACCTAAAAAATAATCTAAAAATATACCAAGCCGTAAAAACTGCCCACCCTAAAAAATACTTCGTAGCCTGAAAAAACCCTAAAATATACCTACAAAAATAACTGACTACAGTAACTGTATCACCGTTTATTGTTGGCTTGGCACCCGTGATTCGAGACTGACTTTATTTTAGCATTCTGTCGCGAGAGTACCCTAATAAAATACCAGTTTTCAGGAAAGAACCAGGACTTCGCTTTGACAACCCTAAAAAATACCAAAATGACGATTTCAACCCCTAAAAAATACGACGGTCATCCCTACCACTCGTATACAGGGAGTACCCCCCCCCCCCCCTACCCCGGGCATTTAGACAATCATTTTCAAAAACACATACAATTTAATACATGTTGTTGCATTACAGCAGATTTCGTATGACTGTGAAAGGGGTGCGTTCGATTAGCTTTATTCCGGAATAGGAATAAATGGAATAAACGGCTGAACAACCGTTCGATTGAGTCACCATGTGACGTATGCATGATGGACTGAATAGCTATTTACAGAATAATCCAGAATATATTCCTATTCCGGAATTGCTTGATATTACATATCAAACTTATGTCATGCATCATTGAACATTTGCTCCTGCTGGGATCCAGTATCACGCGGACAACGTTTTTTGTTAATGCTTTGTTTACTAATGCACGTTTGAGGCCCGATTGATCCAGCAATTTGTTCACTATGACCGCTAAATAAAGAAGATTCGTACGTGACTGGTTTATCATTTCTGAATTCATATTTTTCCTTTGACAATGTGTAAATCAGGTAGCTAAAATATAAGAGAGGATGGAAAAGCTCGGCATATGTTTCCTCAACGGGAAAATATATCACAAATTCGAACTAACTTATTGATCTCGTGCGTGTAAATATTGGAAATTGCCTTCAAAAAACGTCCTTTCCGAGCCATAATTTATTTGCGAATTCGCCGGCCTATGTAGCTTCTACATACAGACCGAGGCAGAGCACCAATATGATGTTCACAATTACCAAACAAAGAGTTTTAGATTTCATTTTGCCACCGCTTAATTAAGTTTAATATATATGTATTTTATATCAAAATGCGCGTACAATTACAGAGCATTAGAATCCGGCGGTAGGTTTTTGATTGACACAATTCCCAAAGAATTCAGAGGGATTTTGTGTGCAGCGTATGTCACGCTCTCCTATATCTCTTCAGAGATTTCAGTTCGATTGACTTTGAAGAAACGGAAAATGCCACCTTCAAACCTCTTTATTTGTGCTCTTTATTTCAGCTTATTCATTCCTTACATATTCGTCTTTTATATTCCGTTGGTAGGTTTTTGATTTGTATTTTAACAATGCAGTAAAAAGCAAAAATGTATCAAAATCATGCTGTTTTTCGCCTAAACAAGACTCGCCTCATCTGCATATGTGAAACAATGACCTTTTGTATAACATAAGTTTGATATGATAGACGTCATTTTCGGTCTCGTGAGGAATTTAATTTCAGCTGAATTGCATCTTTCATAACATGTGTACATTTTGTCTGCGCATGCGTTTGGATTCAGATTTCAAAGTACCTATTTGCATAATCGATACTTCAGCTTTTGTCATTCATGTGCCAACGATGTGCCAACCAGAGATCGATTGGCTGTTGAAACAAAACGTGTGAGAAGCCTTTGTGGAAATGGTTGGCACATTTACATCACAATGTTAATGTTTGTAAACATGAAGTATCGCTATTGTTTTGCCAAGTGCACTGCTGTGGAAGATTTTGTGAGCGATCTACGTCTCTAGAATGAAGTTTTAGAAAATCATTGAAAGGAAATCAATAGTTCGCCTACTTTTGTGGTGCTGTGGATATTTTTTTCCGCATAATGGGACAAAATCCGCCAAAACAAGGCAACATTCCTACGGAGAAGTCGGCCGAATGAGTGATACTTGGACACTTCAAATCCACCGCAAAGCAAGAGGACAATTTTTCAACTCCAACAAACAAGACCTTACGAAACTAGCATGAGTGAAGCAATAAATCACGGAAGAAAATTGCTGGGGGGTGAGCTGCTAAGAGAGGTTTTCTTATAATTTAGTTTGACATGTCACCAATTCAGATAAACGATTCGCAAACACAATCCTGAATAAAAACTCAATGTGAATCAAACTTATATCAAACGGTTTACAGCTGATTCTAAGAAGTCCAAAAAAATGAAGAATTAAGCTATCCTTTACAATAAACTTCAACACATAGAGTGTTTGTAATATGGTATACACCAGCGATGAAAATCAGTCAAAATCATAACAAATAGAGTGTACTGATACCATAGTACCAAAATAATACGATCTCACATTGAGGGACAATTTTTCAGCTTAAAATAAGTTCTCGAATGCAAAGAATAAGCTTAGAAGAAGTCAATTTGTGCTATTTTCGGCTGGGGGGCTAGTTAATAAGTATTGTACTTTAGGTAGGAATGTTAGGAAAACACGTGCAAAAATGATAAATACCCAACGGAACCGAGCAAAATACTTGAGAATACTTGAATGTAGAGAACTCAAATTCACAGAATGTGACCTTCAATGTGTCATTACTAACGTTCACTGTGAAGTATCTCTTGAAAACATCTTCGATGAGAATAAACCCAAAGGACAATGTAGCTGGTTTTAGGATAACTCCTTGTTTTGGCGGATTTTGTTCCTTGATATTTTATCATCTACGACCCTTATAGGAAAAAAAATCATCTACAGCAAAACAAAAGTAGGCAGACTATTGATTTCCTTTCAAATATTTTCTTGAACATCATTCTAGAGACGAAGATCGCTCACTAAATCTCCCACCGCAGTGCAATTTGCAAAGAAAATGGCGGCAAATCACTTTCAAATCTGAATTCTAACGCATGCGCAGACAAAATGTATACATGTTATCTTTCAATAGAATACTCTCTGCTTGATAGCACATGGGGGCAGGTTTGCCCCTCAGTCGAAGGTAAATAATGAGATTCAAGGAGTTCTTTCCCAAAGTAAGAGGGAGGTTCAAAAATTAAATTTCATACCCTAAAAGATACCTAATCGCTTATTCTAACCCCTAAAAGATACGACGAGTATGCCTAATACTTTTATACGGGAGTCTCGGGTCCCCCCCCCCCGGATTGATATCAAGCAATGAGGTCAATCGAACACACCCTAAACTTATATTTCTTATAAAGAAAACACTTACATTTCTACCGTACAATTTGTATATCTATCGCTTTCCTCGTCAAAAGCGCAAATGAATTTCTATAAGTTTCGTTTTCAAATATAAACAAACACGTGTCTTTCATATTTCAGTACACATATGATGGGCTCCCTTCAAGAACAGCGTACTGATCAAAATCTAAATTCTCCTTGAGATTCTTTGAATTTCAAAGGAGAATTTTGGTTTTGATCACAAGTCACTTTGCATTGTTCCTCACAGATCTCTGATCAAAATCTAAATTCTCCTTGAGATTCTTTGAATTTCAAAGGAGAATTTTGGTTTTGATCACAAGTCACTTTGCATTGTTCCTCACAGATCTCTGATCAAAATCTAAATTCTCCTTGAGATTCTTTGAATTTCAAAGGAGAATTTTGGTTTTGATCACAAGTCACTTTGCATTGTTCCTCACAGATCTCTGATCAAAATCTAAATTCTCCTTGAGATTCTTTGAATTTCAAAGGAGAATTTTGGTTTTGATCACAAGTCACTCTGTTCTTGCAGGGAGCTCTTCAAATAGACAGTATGCTTCCAAAGAAGGTTTTCAAAGTGTTAACGTTTGCTGACTGAATCAGCGGAGTTATCAGATAATTGTCGAATTTATATATTTCTCAGTTTTGGGATAAAGCGATTTTTGCACTTAATTCCCTTGTGAATATTATAATAATCGCAGGATTCCCTTATTTATGTTCTATCTTACGCGTTTTCTTAGAGAAATATGTATTTATAATAAAGAATAGTTCATATTTATAATGTTTTATTGATTTAATTAAATGTGTCCAAAGAAATTCCCATATGGCACATCGTTACAAAATGTGTTTGTTTTCAATTGCGTACATGCATTTTTTGAAACTCACCCCTCCCCCCACCACACAAAATTTGTTTTTCGCCCACGTACACAGACACTTTTTTGTGAAACAATATTGTTTGAGGGGGGAGTGGAGGGTGTTTTTGTTTGATATGTCAAATGAAGAAGACAAATAAATAGTTGAAATTGGACTACGAGTCCCAGTATTTTATTTCCAGGTTTTTGGACGAGTTAGGTCGGTAACGAGACAAAAATACCCAGGGTAGGGGACACAGGAAGGGTTCGAAGAAAATCGATTTTCCTCAACGAGTAAAAAATGGGTCCCAAAAACTACAACACATAGACGTAATTCATCCTTAAAATGACACTTTTTGGGACTCGAATTACTTCGTAGAAGCAATAAAATAAATGTAAACAAAGATCGCAAGTGCTTTCTATTCTCTTTCGCTTCGCTCAGCCGAATAGAAAACGTTTCATATTTAAGTGACAACGACAATACAAGTTGGAGGGTAGCCATCCAGCAAATCAGTGTTTATTGGTGTTCAAAGTATAAGGTAATAGTGTACAATGTAGAGAGTTGATAGACCGATAACTCAGGGGCGTAGCGTGCATATACGCCCGTACGCACGTGCGTACAATTTAAAATCCTTAATATATGTATATATTATAAAAAACATGAAAATATTGAAAATAAAATGAAATCTAGGACAAAATCTTAACAGCTCACGGCAGATTACTTGCTGGAAACTACTCACAGAAGGCAAGAAAATGCTATTTTGGAGACCCTATACCTCAAAAAAGTTTCGGGGAGCATACCCCCGCATCCTCCTACGAGCTCGCACCTTCGCCGCTCGTCAGATTGTGTCCCCCAATACATTTCCCCTTTCAGTCAGTCATTGTAGGCATGTATAATGATGATTGTAGTTAGTACAGTCTCAAACAAAATAAATACCAAAACACTGGCTTCGCCTCGGGTTATTATATCGCTATATATAACGGTAGCGGTATATATAACCTGTTTACATAAATCCTTTAACCAATACTCATAAATCATTTACACAACCTTTACATAAATCCTTTCCTGAATCCTTTATATAACCTTTACATAAATCCCCCCAAGTAGTAGCAGGGGGCCGATCCTGGCTCAGTTTGAAAAAGGTGAAAAATAGATGAAATATCAAGTAAAAAATATTAGATTAAAAAAATCCGGTAAAAAAACAGGTGAAAAATCCAGTAAAAAAAACAGGTGAAAAACAGGTGAAAAAAATCAGGTAAAAAATCTCGGGTAGATATCAGATAAAAAATTCATAGAATGCAAATCTGAATATTTGAATATTATAGCTTATTTTTATAAGATATAATTCCATATTTTCAAATCAGGGAAAATCCTCTTATAACCTCCTCAAAAAATTCCACCAAAATTATCATCCCTAGGGGTACCACTGCAATTTTTTACAACGACCATCTACACCCATTCCAACACACAAACGCATATGGTTTACACCCTCGGGATATACATGTTTTCAACATCTACTGACTATTTGTGGAAAATATCATTCGGATAAAATCTGATGAAAACTAAAGGGCTTAAGAACAAGGATATATAATATATTATAAAATGACTAATATTAAAATATTCGCAAATATGGAATTTCATATCCATCCTATTTATAAATCATATGGAGCAAACTCTGAGGGAATCATTTTACAGAACTCAAATACTTTATTAGTAGGTAAAAAATCCAATTCTGGTTATTACCGATTTCTAATATATGATTTCCTGACTAAGAAATATAGAAGTGTGCTTTCGCATCGGTTCATATATGAATGCTTTAATAGCCCTATTAGAGGATCACGAGTGATTGATCACATTAATACACAAAAGACAGACAATCGAATCTCTAATTTACAACTAGTAACACAACAGATGAATTGTCTTAAAGCCGCTAAGGGACGAAATTATGAATTTGTTAAATTTAATCATATGAGACGCCGGTGTATAAAAGCGATTGATTGGGAGACTAGTGATGCTAAGTATTTCTGGTCAATGCACTCAGTTCAAACACTGCTCGGAGTGAATGCTGGTATAGTCTCTATGTGCTGTCAGGGTCTTAACCGTTGCCGATCGGGATGGTCAAAGGTTGATGGACGCAGATACAAATTTGAGTACATAGATGAACGCGACTTACCTATTGATCATTATAAGTCACTCAATATTCGTAAAAAGAAAACAAAAGTTTAATTATTTTTTATATATTTGGTTTTAAAATCAAGTATATATATATTTTTTTTAAACATTCACAAGATCATCTAAATAGATACCATGATATAGCTGCAATCCCAATAGTGATTGCGGTAAGGTTATTCTCATGGGTTTTAGATTGTGGTGTTGGGATTACATATGAGGTATCAGACTTATTTGAAATATCAGGTTGAACCGTCTGATCGGTCTGATGCGGTAATTTAACTGTTGAATGACCCATGTTATTATCTGCTATTCCGACTGATTTTGTTTCAGTATTAATATCGTTAACACCAAACTTCATATTCACAGAAGCTCGAACTAATTTATTATTGTATCCAACAACTGAATTATTATTTATTACGAGGTTTGATGGTAACAACCAACAGCCTACCGCTACAGCAAGATCTAACTTTTGCCTTGCTTGTTGTATCGCTAGTTGATATCTCTGTATGCTTTTAGAAATATCAGTCTCAACAATAGATGATTCAAATAGTTGTAAAAACTCTGTTTGTGTTTCTTGTGCTGAACCTGAATTACCCACAATACTTGATCGGGTTTGTACTTGAGCTCCAAGAATACAATAAACAAACGCCTCGATCGATTGATTTAATCGTGATAGTCCAGCTCTGGTTAAACCTTTTGATTCATTTAGCATAAAATATAGATAAGGATGCTGTTCTAACGGACTAATATGATCAAGCTTATTTCCGCCATACGAGCCTTCATCTACGAATTTGAATTTTCCTCGCGGCCATTTATTTGTAAAAAGGCCATCCATTTTTTCGTTATAAGTATCTGTAACATCATCTACCTCATTAAATATTTTCTTGTATAAACGGCCCAACCCCCCATTCTCATCAGCAGTATATCTAAAATCACTATTTTTCGATATATTAAATTCACGACAGGCTTTGTCATATCCTGCTTTATTATATTTATTATCAGTGTTTGTAAAGTATTGATCTCCAGGTAAGGGGGTATTCATTTGTGCCAATATCCTTCTGGATGTGAATAGGATGTGGAATTTTAGTAATGAATTTATCATAGGGGTATATTTTGTTAGCATGTCAATCCCGATTCCGCAACCCGAAGTACTACACCAGAGTGAAAATGCTAGTTGTTGTGGGTAGTATGATATATCGGAACCTGCCAACCATTTATAATTAGATTCTTTTTTTTGTGATATGTTTTAGTATAAGACTAGTAAATATATTTCTTGGTTTTATAGTGAATTTCTGATTAGTTTTAACATATATATCAATCTCTTCTCCATTAAAATTTATCGGAGTTTTATCAAACGGGGTGCATATAACCGGGTATAATATGTTAGTCATTATTAATTCTTTTGGAAACCTATGACTATTGTGGGTATCAACTGTTTTATCAATTCGTTTACCCAAGGCCTTAGTTAACGCATGTTCCACAATGTTATCATCATAGTGATGTACAGGACCACCAATATCCTTCTTGAATACGTCATAGGCTACCCCGCCCCACTCAAAATTAATGCCTCCTTGATATGCATGGAATTTATTATTAACGTGTTGTGGATAATACTTCCAAAAAATTGTATCTTCTTCTGTTACCATATATAATAGAAGAAGATTTATGTTTAAATATTTAGTTCAAATTCTTATCATATCGGATTTTCCTAATATATCCGTAGGGAGTTTTTTCAAAAATAATTGTTATTTCTTTGGATTTGTGAGTTGATCTACAATCTCCTTCCGCAATTCCTCCCGCAACTTTTGAACATCTGGGACATCGTTTTTTAAAATATGTTCATTCTTCTTTCGACGTATGGAACTCTTCATTTTGGTGTATTTATCAATCTCGCTAAGGATCAGTTCGAACTCATTATCATCAATCTGATTATTTCTAAGAGCTTTACTTACAAGATCGTTAATCGAATTATCCTTGCTCTTAATCAGTTGAATTGTTTTTTCATGCTTTGAGACGTTTTTTTGTTATACGTTTCGCCATAATTCCACAAAAAACTGAAAGCCCACCGCATAACACTCCAACCGATGTTAAAGGAACTCCTACCACCAGGCCAACCCCAGTAAGGGATGTACTAATGCCTCCAACAGTAAGGGCCGTTGATAAAAGTCCTGCTGAAACACCGGTCCCTTGGAAAAACGACCTCAATCGAGAATATTTTTTCCTAACACGTTCATAATGCTTCAATTCATCTCCTAGTTGGGACAAAACCATATTTACTTTATGTAACCGGAAATCGTTTCCAGATTTTGGATTCTCACTGGTTTGTGGTAAATCTGGATACATCGCGCTATAATCAACCATATATATATATATATTATCTTTTATTATTTATGTGATTTCAAGAACCATTCGCATAGGGTAAATCCCATTGTTAATACTTTGGTTGGTACCATCAGTCATCAAAACCCTAATGCTATAAATATAATCATCATTTTTAATAGGTGTGTATAGGGTATTATTAGGATTATAGGCGACTTTTTCTCCCGGATTGGGTAATTCAATGCAGGCTAATATTTGTGAATTATTATTTAAGATTTATAAAATGGTTTTCCATGTTTTGTGCTCTTATATCCGCGTGTTGATATAAGAGCACAAAACATGGAAAACCATTTTATAAAGCTTTTATAAAATAACTGCAAGGATTTCTTTCGTAAAAATCCTTTATTTACGCGAGGTTTTACTGATCAAATTTTCAATTCTCCTGAAAAGCGTCAGAAATCGCCCATCATCCAATCAAATCTCACGAAAGAAATCAAAATGGCAAAGCGACTCTACAACTTTCATCAGTGTGCCGTTTCCCCGTTTGGTGTTTTGACACGAAAAACGTTTTGAAGAATGCTATTTTCTGTCAGAAAATTACAGAAGAATGCTTGTTACACTTTGTTTTTGTATTCTGTGAACACGAAACACGAAGAAAAGTGAGAAAAGCTGAGCCGAATCACGATCAATGACGAAGAGTCGTCAAACTTTCTGAAATATTTGACAACTTGATGAATGGAGCACGAAGTCAGGTAGCCAATATCCACAGTTTTTGTCGTATTTTTTAATCTTTTCATCGCTTTTCTCGACAAGAATGTATAAACGATGGACGTTTCTGAGACATTTGAAGATATTTTTTCTCTTTGACATATTTTACTAGAGATATGAATGTTCTGGCGAACCCGGCCGCCGTGTAGCTACAAGAATCGTTCTGTTTTCACTCTTTTGTCAGTATAAATACGGCTATCTTTTCTTGATATTTTCAGTCGTACACTTGACTGAAAATATATGTAGCTATATAACTTACAAAATGGTTAGTATGTGATTGAGAAAACTGAGCCGTTATATTTAGTTTTCTTCGTTATTGTGGACAACAATAATTGGACAATTCGTCGAGTTTGTTTCTTGCCGTGTTTGAATTCTTGCAAAATTAATTTTCGGTTTAAAATCATCAAAACTCACATCTACATAGAACTTGAACTTAACTAAACAAGAAAAACTGTAATTCTATGGCTTTTGTTTAGTAAATAAAACATGTTTGACAACAGAAAAAAATACTTTTGTGGTCGATCAAATCCACTGCATCGCTTCAAGGTTGTTCAAGGTCATGAACCATGTTTATGTACTCTTATATCACATAGCTTTTTAGCCAATCAGAGCGCGCGTTATATATATGTTATTTTATAATATTTAATATAACCTGTGTAGGATCAATAATATCACAATGAGTATACAGCACATTTGTTGGGGGTGATATTGTAATTATATTTTTAACCTGAGCATTAAGAGTTGTATCGACGTTTAATAATTTAGCTAGATTATCGCTCAACATAACATTGAGTATTGGGGTGAGATATGTTTTATCACCCTTCGTTTCTATAAACACATTTTTCTTACCAATTGAAACCGCTGTATCAAAAGCAATTTTAAAACTATTTATAGTATAATTTCCTAGAGGGATACGAAGTAAGACACTCCCCTCACCATCAGATATTGTTCCTTCACTTGGAAGATTATACAAATGATTCTGAAAAGTGCAACTTACAAGTGATATACATACACTCTTTTTAATTGGATTTTTAAACCAAATAGATTCATCTGCTTTTGTTTGTTTAAGATATAGTATTACCATTATATATATAATCATTTTTTCTGTTTAAATCGATCGATAATAACCAGAACAACTCCGAGTATTAGTAACCAAGCATTCTTACCAAGAAATTTAATCACTTCCCCAGCGCTTCTGAAAATAAAAGAAGCGATACTTCCTAACATACCGGGGAGTATCTGTGCAAGCCTCTTACCAACAGCCTTAAAACCATCCCCCACCCCTTTTGCAACACCGGATAATCCAGTTTTAAGAGATGATATGACCACACCGATAATAGTGCTGACCGCTATAGCAATGCCTGTAACAGTTAGTCCATAACGCTTTATAATCTGTTTTATCCTTTCTCTAAGAGGCAGTCTTTCTTCAATCACAGTGTTCTGCTCTTCTAATATCTCTTTTTGGCGTTCAAGATTTTCAATCTGTTTTTCAAGACCTGATTTAACATGTAATTGACCCTCGCGAAATTCATAAAGCTCATTGTTTTCATTGATAAGAGCCTGCTTTTCTCTCATAAGCTCTGTAATATGATCAAGCGTATCACCCTCAGTAGCTTTATCATGAGCCGCATCTATGAATCCTTCTAACTCACTTAGTCGGTCACTATTAACTGAGCTTGTTGATCTGGTATGCTCTAGAGCAGTATCAATAACTCCTATCTGGGCTATAATGGGTTGTTCCTCTAAAACAAGATCAGCTATCTTCTCATCATTATTATCGGTAATCTCAATATGCGATTCTTTTAGAAAACCACGTAATCTTGATGGTAATTGTTTGGTTAGAGCTCCATCCTGCGTAAATATTTGTTTCCACTCATTTTTTTTTAGGTTGTAAATAACTAAATCACCATTTTCATTAAAATTGATGTCATACTCGGGGGATTTATTAGAATATGTTTTTGGGTATGTGTTATTAGGATATATGATATCGAGCCTTTGTTTCCCTCTACGATATTCAGTATCCTCAACTTGGGTCCGTTTAAACACGGATTGTAACCCATCAGGTAGGTTATCAAAATCGCTAGTTGTATTTCGTAAGTGATACCATTTTCGACCACTATCGGCTTTTTTGATAACCACCTGGCCATATTCATCTGTATCAATTAAAACTTTTGATTTATCCCATTCCGAATATAGCCTATTTATACGTCGTAGGGCGGCGGTTTTTCGTTTTTTCTGATCTTCTAGAGTTTTTTCAGAATCAAAATTTTCAAGCTCTAGATAAACAGGTAATTCTGTATTATTCCGTGTTTTGGAAACATTTCTCAAGTAGTTATATGCATATTTCACATTTCGTCCAAACTTATTTCTAAATCTAGAAAAAAACGCGCGGTCATCTTCCCCCGCCTTGGGTAACAATTCATCATAATCATCTTCAATTGTCTTGTTGAGATTTTCCATTCCTTCTTTGGTTGTTGGATCAATTATTTCTCCATCCATCTATTATATATTCTGTACAATAAATAGATTTTTATATGGAGTAAACTCTGAATATACTATAATAGTTTAGAAGCCATATACCCGACGGTAAGCATTCCACCCCCAACATATGCTAATTCATACTGTTTCTGCCGAGAACTTGGTTTATAATAGTTTTTGAATTGCGGTTCTTCTAAATTAAAATTCTTGTGTGCTTTCTTATAAAATACGAATGCTTGATCTGTATTAGATAATATTTTATCCGCTAATTGTTTATCAGTATACTCCTTATTGAGCCAATCCTGGTATTGTAGTCTTTTCTTCTCATAAACCCCCATATCTTGCTGATATTTTTCTAATGCTTTGTCATGACGAATCTTCTCATTATCAACATGTTTCTTATCTGAACTTAGATATTTAGCCAAATACATTGACCCGGTGAAACTGCTAGCGTTCAAAATAGCTCCCGATATCATCATAATAACTGCACCTGCCATTCTATATTATTAACAAAGGATTATTATTTTAAATGATTAGAGTGGTTTTGGCAAGATTTTTTGATCTTCAAGATATTGTTTAACATACATGCTTCCCGATAGTACTAACACCCATTTCCCATAATTTGTTATACTACTACTAGGGTCGTTGATGAATGATTCTTTCATAGCCTTTTTTCCGACATAACCAATAACTGCAGCGATTCCAACAACAACAGCAGCATCGGTAACTGATTTAATCAATTTATTTTCCATTTTCTATATATTAACAAAGAGGTTATTTTTTTATATGGTTATCATTCCATACCTATTCTTGGTACAGGAATCATTGATGGTCTATTAGTGTCTTTTACTATGGAGGGTTGTGTTGGTGTTTTAATAGTTGATTGATATGGTTTTTTCCATCGTAGATATAAATCTAGTCCTGTTAATGCAATTCCAACCATTGTAAGCACTACTGTCATACTAGGCATCCATTTAGACGATCCATCAGAAGTAATATTATCACTATCCTCTGTAGTATTCTCTTCTTGTTGTTTAAGAGAAGCCCGAGCTCTTTTATGGTACTCCGCAAGCTTTTTACCGGCTTGGACCTTCTTAGGGTCTTTTACACGTTCTATCTTTTGTAATGGTTCCTTGGTTATTTGGTCAACTTGGGTATTTTCACTCATTTTAATAATATATATATATATTTTATATTTAAATGAGCGATAACAAAATCGATCAATTCAACAAGGTCTCAACAGATGCTCAAGAGATGCTCAACAGATGCTCAAGAGATGCTCAACAGATGCTCAACAGATGCTCAAGATATTCTATGGAACCACTTATAATGGGTTTTTAGTGTGTGAGTTGTTAAAAATCTTCTTGTACAATATTTACACTTTAATCTAATATCACTACAATAATTGTTTAGTTCATTGATAATATGATCATAATCATAAGAGACTATACATTTGATTCCATTTTCCTCATATTTTTCTAATAAATTCTTTTGATCTTCTGATAATATCCCTTTTCCGTTCGGCGTTTTAAATTCAATGCATAATCCATTAAAAATTTTATGTGAGTTGATAATTAATAAATCTGGTTGACCCCTCGTATAACCTTTTTTATATGATTGAATTCTTTTATAACTAGAATCCTGATTTTCACCTAGCCCTGCTATCATAATTAAGGCTGGATAGAACCGTCGGATATATTGAACCACTTTTGTATGTAGGTCATATTCATTTTCAATCTTGAATGTTAATGTTTTTGGATTGTTAGATAGTTGATATGACCCATATTTCCGAATCGATGGTAGAACCTCCTTAGTAACCCATCTCTTGAATACCTTAGCTGATTCCAACTTTGATCTTAAAATAAGAGAGTATAAACCAACTTCATTTATAAAAATCAGGTTTCTAACCTGACCCGCGCTCAAGGCTGGGTAGCTTTTTTTATCCTCTTCGTCGACATGCCTCCGTATTGCTTTGTCGGTATCAGTATATCCTAACGCTTTTGCAACATCTATAGCCTTGAAGAATACATTCTGTTTATCATCGATATATATATCGATGGAAAATCCTAATGCTTTATTATTAAACTTTGTAATTAATCTGATCATTATAATTTTATAGTAATCACATATGTTTAAGGTGGTTCCCGCATAATGAATGACCGGTTTGCCTTATTTATTTAACTCGCTCGCTCCGCGTCAATATTGCTTGGAGCGAGCGAGTTAAAAAATACGGCAAACCGGTCATTCATTATGCTGGAACCACCTTAAGCCTATTTTACATTCTGTTCAAGATTATTATCAACAGATTGTTGAATATCTTCTTCCAAACTATGTGTAATAGGTGGGGCTGTCCAAGTGTCATCATTATTGCTAATCCTCACATGCTTGACTACTTGGATCAGACAGGATGCTAGGGCCACGAATCGACCACCTCTTAAAACGACATATCCTGCGACATTAGATAATTCTTGTCTGAGTAATTCATTATTCTTCAAATCCATACAAAGCTCTTTGGTATTATCAATAGGTACCGCATAAGAAAGAAGACTAACAGCTGATTCTATACCTGCATTGACAAGAGAACTTGAGACATTGTTCCCAAGAATAATTTGATAGCGGTTATAATATTTGTCAACATCCTTCACTGATAATTTCTTAACATCCCCGAGACTAATCTTCTGACCTGTATATGCTTCTATTGTTCCTAAAACGGCGAGAATACTCAATTGTTCACGTTTCTCCTCTATCTCGGTATCCTTTTTAACAAGTTTTACCTTTCTAGGCTTCTGACTTGGTTCTTCCTCTGGAATCATATCTAGCTTTTCATCAGTATATTGATCAAGAATTGTATTCATTAATATACTATATATAGGGATCTTTTAAATACTTACGTTTGGAATTTCAATGTATGAGTTAAATGGATGCCTCAAACAAAAGCACATTCTTGAGTATTTTTCCTGTTTTAACGTTTTAATAAAAGACTTTCGGTCTTCAAGCGGCATATTCCCCCCATATTCCTCAAATAGAGTTTTTTCACACAAAAGATTTGGGTTATAAAATCCAATAATGCATCCAACATTCTCTCGAAATGGTTTCGCGATGCTTGATAATTGTTGTGTTAAAACCCATAGAGAAAGCCCCTCGTGTCTGCCGCTGAACGCCAGTTTAATAAACTTGTTCGATCTTTGTTTGAGATCCTTTGAAAATGCACAATCGTCTAATATTATGAGTGTGTTTGTGTTAGAAAATATTGTTTGACAACATGCTAATAAATCATTGATCTCGTCCGCATCATCTGATTCTGGTGATAGAACAATAAACCTAGGATCATTATGAGCAAACCCTTCATACGTTTTATTTTTAGAATAGGTCGGACATATTAGAACTACATATTCAAAAACATGTCTATACACCCCTCGTAGTAAATCGACTAAATATTGGGTCTTTCCGCAATTGGTCGGTCCTGTTATAATACAGTGAAATGGTGTTTTATCTTTTAATTCTTCCATATACTATACTATAATTATAGTGGTCATTCGTTTAATATAATATTGCTTTTAAAGTACCATCTTGAATTTCCATTAGGCTGTCAGCAATAATGTACATGTAACAGGATATATTGCCTACGCCTCCAACCTTTCGACTTATTTGCAGTTTAACACCATCTTTTGTACTATTCAACATCAAACCATTACCATGAATCTTGTTATCGGGGTACGTCCTCAGATCAATCCACAGAGCGAATTTATCACTATAAAACTCTTTTTGTGTCATATTGTTTGGTAGTCCAAATCGTTTTAAAATCGATTGCCAGAAGTCGGTTGGAACCATACCACGACTATAAAGCTTATTAGGCATCCCATCAATATTAATCTCGACCTTTGTAATGCTAGGGTTAACAAACTTCTCAGAGTCTCTTGCGCCACCCTGATATGCATCTAGAAATAACATTAATACACCTGTCATTGACCTTCTAGGAACATTGACGTGCTGATTAATCACGCTATCGTTTGGTTTTGATATGGTAAATGTTTTGTGTAATAACACGTTTTCATAATAAAATCCTTTGCCAACCTGGTATGCTGAAATGGCTTCTCGTGCTAAATATTCACTGCTAATACACTCATATTCTAGTTCCAAATTCGAAAGACTGTATGCGTATGATTTAGTAGTGTCTGATGTTATAGTAATATCCGGACTCTGAGGTAGCGTTATCTCAAATGTTAGTGTGTGTGATAGTCCCCTTGGATAGAATATCCCATGATTGTTTAGAATAGGATGGTCGATTGGTATTCTAAATTTTGAACCATATACCGCAGCAAAAGCAACATCTTTAGCATCGGTCCCCTTATCACCCGCAGCTGTTCGATGCTTACGAAAGGCTAGATCACTAATACCTTCTAATAGCTTATTATCACGGTCCTCCTTAGTCATAAACAAATCATGATACGTTTGATATAGATCATATCGATTGGTGTCCTGTATAACCTCTCCTCCGAAAACGATTCGCATACGTTGAATTAGACATCTTCCTAAATTATTCACAATAGTATTGTTAGCTTGACCTGTGTTAGCTAGATTTAGATTGAAAAGTAGTCCTACACTTCTGGGTACGATAACGTTATTTTCTGATAAATTTGGTATGTGGATATACAGGGTCTCACCTGGATTGGCATTACTAGGATTGAACGTCACACGATGTAGGGTTTTTTCAGATTTTAATCCATAAGGATGTTTATATTCCCGATTAATATCTAAGTGTTCTGAAATTGATTGAGTCATTATATTATTATAAAAGAATATCGTTTTATATATATTATGGATAAAAAACTATCGAACACATACTATAGCCCTCAAGGTTATTGGAAAGGATATGATGCAATAACTCACCTATCTGATGCTGCTAATATTAATAAAGATATTACAAGGAATTGGTTAGAAAAACAAGCATTATGGCAGATATACCTACCAGCTCCGGAATATATACCTAGGTATCACTGGAGTGTTGAAAAAGTTAATCAGGTACATCAAGCGGATCTTTTATTTTTACCACATGACATTGTTAAAAGAAAAACATACAAATATGTTCTTGTAGTAGTTGATGTAGCTAGTAGATACGTTGATGCTGAACCCTTGACGTCTAAGTATTCAACAGAAGTAACTAAAGCTTTTAATAAAATATATTCTAGAAAATTACAATGGCCTGAAACAATGATGGTAGACCCAGGCACTGAATTTATGGGTGAAGTTACATCGATTATGAAAAAACATGGAATAAAAATACAAAGATCAGAAGCTGGAAATCATAGAGCTCAAGCCCTAGTCGAGCGTTCTAATCGAACTATTGCTGAAAAGTTGTTTAGTCATCAATATGCTCAAGAAATGATAATGGAAAATAATGGAAGATCCCGTGAATGGGTTATTAGACTCCCAGCTGTCATACTATTTATAAACAGTGGAGTGAAAAAAATAACTGGTAAAGCACCGATTGATTTGATAGAATTGAGTGAAGTCCATGAAAACCATGTGAAATATAAAAGACCTATTGGATTAGTTGAAAGACGATTACCATCAGATGTTAAAGTTAGATATCTATATACACCTGGTGAGTTGGAAGGGGGTGAGAGAAGACGTGCCACTGATCCTATATGGTCATTGAATATTTATGATATATCAAGGGCTGTAGTAACATCGAATCAACCGGTATTATATTACCTCTCTAATGGTGCACCGAAAAGAAATTTCGTTAGAGAGGAATTACAAGCTGTTCCTGAAGATACTCAATTACCTCCTTTGTAACCAATAGCTAGGGTATGGATTCCGTCTGGTTGTATAACACGTTTGTCATCATCTCTTGATAATGCTATTTTGTTTACAGTCTCCGTATATATATCGTGTTTGTGAGAACGGATTACGTTCATCTTCCTCATTTGTTTTATTCCTGTATCAAGGCAAGTCTTATAATCCTCGAATGAAATCTCAGATTTAACCACCGATCGTTTCACACCCTTACAACGCTTCTCCTCATTTTTATCAATCTTGTATGTATACAATTTAGCTCTAAGACCAACGAATTCAGTGATCTCTTCCCCAGCAGTCTCGTCCTTCATCATACCGATAACCTTTTTGTTACATCGAAGTTTAATACCAGTATGATCCTCTGGGTATGCGCTGGTATCAAATTTTGCTTCTATGTCTTTGCTGATATCTCTATAGAAATCTTCGGTCTCAATCTCGTACAGTAGTGAATCGGTATCTGTAAATAATAATTTTGATTTATTCCCATACTTCTTCTTGATATAATTATAATGGAAATCATACATGAGATTCTTAGAGATATCAAGGATGCTCATACCTACATATATAGGCTTGTTGAATATCAGTTCTGTCTTACCCATATGAATGGCAACTAAATCAGAACTAAATATCGTCCGCTTTTTATAATTAGGTCGATTGATTAATTTAGCAGCTTGAGTTTGACTATTAACAAGTCTAATATCTTGTCGATTTCGGATGTTCTCCATGGTCTTACCGAAGACGGAATTATTCATCAGTTTGAAGAAATCCTTTTCAAAATTATTCGTTGCCTTTGTTCGAAGCTCTGTATTAAGACTGATATATGGGGCCAACCAGTTTGATTCTTGAAATGTGATCCCTCGATGAATTTTTGTTATCTTCAATCCAAGGCTAATATATAATTTTAATGTTTCATGATGAATTATATAGTTTGTTTTATTATTGAGATTGGGAACTAGCTTTTCAACCTTGTTTATCATCAATCGTTCAGGAGCTGTGGGATAGCCATTATGAATATCGTGTAATTCACTAGGATATTCTAAATCAACCTCTAGAATACATGGGTGGTCCTCCCACACGATAATATCGTTATCGTCCATCCATTTGAATTCTCCTGTGGGTAACTTTTGAGACATTGCATAGCCGTATAAATTATTTGCATCTAGATATTTGAGATATTTTGATTCCTGCGTATTATCATAATTTTTCATATATTTGTTATTAGCTTTTGCATAACGATGGGAAATCATACTAACACCCCCACGGATCCCAGCTTCAAACATCAATAGTATGTCTGGGTCTGATAGTAGCTCAAGTTCTACCTTAGTCATTTTCAACATTGCATCCCAGCTCAGACCGGGACAGGTGACATATTGAGCTGGATCTAATTTATAATTATTCATACAAACATCACGGAAATTCTCAAATATGTCCGCTAATAAGATTACATCACTCCTCAAATATAGGTTGTGATATTCACGCATGGTCTTGATATTGAATGTTTTCCAAATATTATGAGCATGTTCGTAATCAGCATCAGATATATCACTATTATTCAATTTGTTATAAAAATCTTTTTTGGGTGGTAGTGATGTTTCATTTAATTTGTCTAGTGAGGAAACATAATCATAGGGGTAAACCCCTTTCCTAAGCAATAGGTCTAGCTTATCCCCATCGTAGAACTGGCTCATATTTCTGAATTGTTCCTTTTCGAGATTACCAACAAGGGAGTCTAAACCCGAAGCCATAAATTTATAACTATCAATGAATCGTATCTGTCGTTTTATCTCACATTTTTTGCCATCCTTATTAGTGAAAGTGTCAACAACAATATCCTTACTGAAGCTTATATATTTTTCTTCATTATTTGGTATAACGTTAATTTTACCACTACTAACACCAAGATTCCTAATGAATAAATGACTGTCATATCCCGACAAATTATGTAGTATTATTGGTACGTGTTTTGGTATCTTATAATTAAGATTACACTCATTATGACTAGCTCCTCGATATTTACCTGTTATATGATCATGATCTAACACCTTATCACCACCAAGACCCTTTCCACATATATGGCAATGAGTTGCTTCATCATATTTCTTCCTATCAGCTGGAGACATTTTAACCTTCTTTTTGTATTTCAAAAAGCGTGAATAAAGATCTCTGACGGTTTCTTCAACCGAATTAACAAAATGCTGACCAATATCTTCAGTCTCCGACTTAGCTGTATACCGTATAATTTTAGGCTTATATAAACTATCATTATAGCATTTAATCATATAGCAATATCCCGAGGGGGTATGCTTTTGATATTTCTGTGTGAATGAACTATCTGAAGAGGGTTGACATGAGGATATTGGTTCAGTGATGCATTCGAAATCCGCATAAATGACGAAGGGCACTCTCATAGAATGATTCCAATTTTTAAACTGAAGTGTGGTACCTTTCTTTGGTAATTTTATTTTAACTGAATCATGATTTCTACAATATTCTGAGTGCTTGTCTAATACTGATTCTGATTTGAATGACAACATACACCGTTCGCAAAAGAACCGTGCGTGTCCATGATTATTTATCTGTGAAGTGAGTAACATTGATATATTATTGATCAAACAATAATGCTGTGTATGTTCATTATTAATTAATAGCAGGTTAATCGTTTGACTCGCAATACTATCACTAATACGTAGAGGATATAACTCCTTCTCAAATCCATAGACATTAATTCGATAACCTTTATTATTTCGCTCGAATATTCCAATCTTATCAACCTCGACCGGATATTCAAGACCGTCCCAGTTTAGCATATCCATGTTTTTTAATAAGTATTTTGAAATTCTCTCATTATTGGCCTTCTCTGGAAAAACCGCTCTAGCCACCGAATAAACGAAGCATTGGTTGTCCACATTCTTGAGATTAGTGATCGCCTTTTTATGACTCAGAAACTCAGGTAGTTTGATATAGCTGGATCCGGATATTGGGTTATACCGATCAATATGAATGTTGACTTTATCCAACGAGTGAAAAATCCAGCCCGATCCTGATGATTGATAGGTATCGAATTTCTCGAGTATATCTCCAATCATCTGGTCATATAGAAGCTCACGATTTGTAGCTTCTAGGACTGTTTCAATTTTGCTATGAAAAAATGCATATGTTATTATTTTCTCGTTATTTATATTCTTATAAAATTGAACTTCGAGAATGATTTTAAATTTGAGCGGTTTTTTATTTATGCGGACAAGATTAAGTATCTGCTTCTTTTTATTTGCTAGATAACTCTTCGGATCAGCCCTAGTATTATTATCAATAGAATAAGATTTGACGAACCCCCGGAATGCTTGTTCCTTTTTGTGAATTACATTCTTTCTCTTAAAAGTATCTGTGCGGATATTCTCAGTATTGGCCCTAGGGTCATATACAGGATCCTGACTATAAGAAGCCTGTAATGAATATCGGCTAATTCCCTCTTTTTTCATCTGGGCTATTTTATCATTAAAAGCATTTTGCTTTACCATTTTTATATCATTGGAAATTTTCTGCTTGGCAATTGTTGGGAAAATCTTAGGTGCCGACCTACGTTTAGAGTGCTCCCGAAGTTCGCTAAATAATTGAACGTCATTATTAGTATTAACAGACCCCACTAAATTCCATGCTTGATTTAATATTCCGCCAACACTATTTTTATAATAATTTTTCCCATTATGAGTAATTCGACGCAAATTATATTTAGATATTTTTTTTGTCGGGGGTATAATTATTGGTGGAGATCGCATTTTTGGGTGTTTACGTAATTCAGTAAATAATTTTACCTCATTATTAGTATTGACAGAACCAACTAAATTAGATGTCTGATCCCATATTCCACCGGACAAATCTCGATAATAATTTTTATCATTATGAGTAATTCGACGTAAAATAATTTCGGACATTTTCTATTTTATAATATACTATAATCACCTTATCCTTAAGCCCTTTTCATATTTTTTGGTCAGAATTTTAGGAGGAATTTTTGATGGAATTACCCTCAAATGGGTATAGATGCATACCATCATATGAGTCTATGGGGTGAATCAATCAATTTAGCTCTAAAAAATAAAAAAAGTGTGATTTTACCTCAATTTTTATTTTTTTGGAAAAAAGCAGCGTTTTTGAACTAAAATGAAATTTCTGTTTGAAATCGTTTAAAATAACCCTAGAAGTCGAAAACTAGTGGTTTTCCCCTCGATAGAATGATATATATACGTATTAGAATCATGGTTCTAAAACGATAAAAAATATTTACATACAAGTGTCCAAAGCCTTATTTTTTATTGGATTTTTTTTTATTATTTGAAAAATATTCATATTTGCATTCCTAGGAATTTTCCAGGATAATAAAATCTTGGCTAATTTAGCAATAATAGAGATTTATATTTGGTAATTAATACCGGATGAAATCTCTATGGATAATAATACAATATACTCTAGAACTAATACTATAAATAGTTTTCATCAGATTTTATCCGAATGATATTTTCCACAAATAGTCAGTAGATGTTGAAAACATGTATATCCCGAGGGTGTAAACCATATATATGCGTTTGTGTGTTGGAATGGGTGTAGATGGTCGTTGTAAAAAATTGCAGTGGTACCCCTAGGGATGATAATTTTGGTGGAATTTTTTGAGGAGGTTATAAGAGGATTTTCCCTGATTTGAAAATATGGAATTATATCTTATAAAAATAAGCTATAATATTCAAATATTCAGATTTGCATTCTATGAATTTTTTATCTGATATCTACCCGAGATTTTTTACCTGATTTTTTTCACCTGTTTTTCACCTGTTTTTTTACCGGATTTTTTTAATCTAATATTTTTTACTTGATATTTCATCTATTTTTCACCTTTTTCAAACTGAGCCAGGATCGGCCCCCTGCTACTACTCCCCATAAAACTGAGTGATAAATGCATTTTACTATGTATTTATGTAGCGAGAAAGTCCGCTGGAAAACGAAGAAAATGGTATTTCCAAGGCTCTAGATTTCTAAATTTTCAGGGGGGGCATGCCCCCTCACCCCCCTACAAGCTCACGCCTTCGGCGCTCGTTGCTATGTGCGTACATTCCAAAAAAAGCACGCTACGCCCCTGTAACTAGTTACAAGTTAACGAGTATATGAATAAACGAGGGCTGTTTAAATGTGTAAGTGACACGGTACAACTAGAACTAAATGAGTGTAATTGCGGGAAAAGCAAACTAAGGGACTGGCAGAAACGTAACAACAGAACTACTGACTGAAATGCACTGGAAGCGTCAAGTGACGAATACACTTGAAGGAGTGGTATATAAGACTAATAGTGGTCCCTGGGGGACACGCCGCATAGCGGCGGGCATGCCTTAAGCACAACAACATGAAAAACATTACCTTGAAAGTTCATGCGTGGCTTAGGGAGGTTGTTTGGACATAAAATCAAAGAAAGAAAAAAAAACCATATATTTAGTCAAACATCAAAACACTGAGAAATGGAGGTTTCCCGTAGTTGCATGGCGCGCGGTCATCTTGAAATGGCTTATATCTACCAATCAGGATGCCGAAAAAGCCCCACGTGACCATTAGTTTCCTATCCAGTCCTTTTACGATCCATGATGACATCTTTTTCCGGCTGTTTTGTTTGTTTAGGAAATATCATAACTGGAAAGAGCATACTAAAGTTAGTAAAAGTGGAAAGTTTGAAGGGACGTAAGTAAATAGGGCAAGAGTTACAGGCATTCAAACTTTGCCTTTTTTGTATGGAAATGTATGTTGGAAGGCAACGCTTGCCCTCCAAGCGAAAAACCCATACAAATCCTTGTCTTATTTCCTTGATTCTTTTAAAATTTTCAAGTTTTACTAATTTTAGTATGCTCTTTCAAGTTATGATATTTTCGTCTGCCTTCGGTGAAAATTTAAAAAGTCACGCGACAGGTGACACAAGCCCATTGCGCGCTCGATGGCGTCATGATGACGTCATACTTCAACTAACATTTTATTCAAAAACACTACAGAATCCTCAAATTTCTTGCCATTTAATTTTTCACCATTCTTGTTCTTTTTTTTATCAAAAATCCATAGTTTCTATGCGATAAAGCAAATAGAATGGCATTTTCCGTACTTCCACCGGAAGTGGTAGAGAATTTAATTTGAATAATAATGGCAAATTCGCATATCATTATTTTTAATTAATAGACAATGTTTTTCAATCATTCTGTTTTTATATCAAAATTGTATCAATTTGTATCACATTCCCAACTTATTTAAGTCAACTTATCATTCTTCAATGACTTACTTTAGTTAGTATATGATCTGGTATATATGTCATAGTTGATCAAAACCTTTTTACGGTTCCTTGTGGCGATGCCTGTTTTCAGTCTCATGAAATATGTTTTAGTTAAATTAATTATTGCAATTGGAATTGCTTCTTAAATAACACTTAATTAGATCTGGAGAATCTCCCAGTACAGTTAGAAACTCGTCGATAGCAATACAACGGGGAAAACGACAACGCAACAGAAATACTAAGGTAAAGTGGTACATGTATAAGTAACTAACTAACTATCTAACTAAGTATATTGGTAAAGTTTTCTAATTCCCAGAAATCAGAAGCAATATACTATAATAATGTTTTATAATTATAACAATTAATGAGGGTTTATCATGTCATTTCAAAACTCATAGGACAACAAATGATTATCATACCTGGAAAGAGCTCGTTGAAATTAGTAAAAATGTGAAGTTTGGAAAAGATCGCTTCACAAATTGCGAAGATATGAATTTTCAAAAATCGAAATTTTATATGAAAACCTTTGTTGGAGGCAAGAGTTGCTTCGTAAATTTCCAAAGGTTTTCATATAAAATTTCGATTTTTGAAAATTCATATCTTCGCAATTCGGTGAAGCGATCTTTTCCAAATCGATCTTTCCCAAAGCGATCTTTCACATTTTTTACTAATTTCAACGAGCTCTTTCCAGCTACGATAATCATTTTTTGTCCTATGAGTTTTGAAATTACATGATAAACCCTCATTGTTTTACAAAGTCACTGCTTTTTCGACACAATAACCAACTGTACTTCTTCAGGTAACTTAAGAGGAAGTATCTGTGTAAGCGTCCACTGTATTTCGGGTCAGGAAGTAGTTTTCACTCAAACTTTCCTCAGAAAACTGGCATGGCACTGAACTGTTTTCTTAGGAGATATGGTCGCTTACGAGAGTGGTCGCAACCAGAGGTTCAACAATACGTCAAAATGATTTTTTCAATGCACGAACTCTGATGTTGCATCAACTTTGCTCAAGTCGAACGGAAGAAGTAACAATAATAATAATTATTATTATAAATTTATTCACGTGTCAATATATTTAGCTCTAATGGTGAGTGATAAGCATTCTTAGTCATATACAATCTTGTCCCTAGAGCCTGCGTGTCATCTAAGTAAATATGCATTATATAAATTAAAGTCTTCAGATACACCTGTTTTCAGAAACGCTGTCCTTTTACAAAATACAAAATAGTAAAATAGCAAAAAAGGAATTAACTAGAGAAACAAAAGAAATACACTCAAGCTGAACTCTGGCTTATTGTTTCTCTAATCAATTCTTTTTTACTATTTTACTATTTTGTATTTTGTAAAAGGCAACGTTTTTGAAAACAGGTGTAATTACTCAAAACAGTATGATGAGGAATTACGGTCTAAATTCTCCCAACTGAACTCACCTAAAAAGAAGAAGTTCGAAATACTTACAAGGAAATCAAGGATGGATATTAGAAAATAAAAAAAATAAAAAAAAATAGGAAGAAAAAAAAAATGGAAAAAAAAGGTTAACAAATTAAAAAAATTAAAAATAAAATAAAAATAAAAATAAATAAATAAATAAATAAGATCCTCAAAACCTCTGTAAAAATGATAATTGCAGTACAATGGATTCGGTGACCGGATGTGCTTTCTAGGCTTTCTATTCTAGCACACAATCTTTGTGCCAATAAAAAAAAAACATTTCATGTACCGACAAAAAAGTGCAACGGATCATATATTTTTACTTTTCTAACGGTTTTTTAAAAATACATTTAAAACACAACAGTATTGTAATATATCTTTTTGTTTTGCCAGCTTTGTAACTTGATACGTGCAAACAATACCTACTCTATTTGAATCATAATATTTGTTTTAAATAATGTTTGATATTATTTAAGTTATCGTGATTATTTAGCTTTGTCGTTGTCGTTTCTTATTATCCAGTGATACAGTGAATAACCACCATATTTATACTTGTATGGTAATATTTATACTTATTGAATTTGTTTATAGAAAAACATCGGCTTAACTATGCTTACGTCATTGCTACTTGTCATTTTGATGTTTCCATGGATACCTGTCCAAGCTCAAAAGTGCCAGGTCACCTATTCCCAACCTAATGTCAAGATGCAAGGCCACGTTATCAAAAGATTATCAACACCAACAAGCAGTCATTGTGTGGATGAATGCAAAGGGCACCAACATTGCCACAGCATCAACTTTGACCAAGACAAAGGAATGTGTGAGCTGAACAACGCTACTCACTTAACCAACCCAGAAAGTATGGTGTACTCACGTCGTTGTCAGTACTTGAACTACTTTAAACGCCCTGCAGCCAAGTGCAGCAACAAGCTCTGCAGTAAAGCAAATGAAGAATGTGAAATGGACAAAGATGGTGACAACTACAAGTGTGTTCGTAAAGGTAATCACGTGATAGAGTCGTTTTCGTACGAGTGGGAAACCTACGGTACGGAGTTACGGTTACGGTACGGAATCGAAGACATCTATTCAACCAATCACAGCGCGCGAAATCATTGCTCAACCAATCAGAATGCTTGGATACGGCACGATCACGGCACGACTGAACGTAACTACTTCCCACTCGGCTCTAATAAAACATGCTCGAGATTGCGCTTCTTTATTAATAACTGGATAAAAACAGATATAAAAGCAAACGAAACCGACAGAGAACAAGGTATGTAGGTATGTATTTCATGCATGCCCTTTATATATGTAATTCACGCGAGTTATAGGGATGACATTAGGACAATTTTGGGATCACTCACTCACTCACTCGGCTGTAAGCTTTCATTGCGATGCCGCTGAAGTACATCGCAGGCTCACAACTTTGGGGGAGGGGAGGTAATCCACGAGTTATAGGGATGACATTAGGACAATTTTGGAATCACTTTTTCACTCGGCTGTAAGCTTTCATTGCGTTGCCGCTGAAGTACATCGCAGGCTCAGAACTTTGGGGGAGGGGGTTGTAATCCACGAATTGGCCTTCTAGGTGGTCATGTACGAGAGGTACAACTGCCCATAGTGAATAATGAATCTCATCTACAGTCATTTTAAATGGTAAAATTGAGACAAGTTCAATAGGCCACGTACTGTCTTTTTTTTAAAGTGTGGAAGAAAGCCAATAATGCACCAGTATGCGTGGGCACCAAAAACGACGCGTTTGATAAGTTCACTGCTCCTTCGACCGGCAAAGTCCAGACCATCAAACTGATCCACCTCTCTGGAGGAGTGGCTTATAGCGGAGGTGCTGTATACGAGGGAAACTGGGGCGACAAAGCAAGGAAAAAGTTTGAGATCCATGTTACATATGCCAATAACAGCAGGCTTGCCCCTCCAGCCAGTTATCCATATATTTACACGCTACCAGGACAGGATAACATGGACAAACAGCTCATGTTCCCTAATTTCACTCGACCTCTTCTTCAAGTACAAGCACGTCAGTTGTTCAAGATTTGGTACCATGAAGATCTGAGGAATATCTCCGAAGATGATAATAGTGGAACCGTATGTGCCGATGTTCACATGCTATATGTTGATCCTTAATAGAGTATATCAAAGCTACCTATTTTGTTTTCTCATCATGTTTTTTCCATATACTCATTTGTATTTGTTACTAGCTGTATTTAAGTTAAGTGTCCATGATTATTAGTGTACTACTGTGGTACGCTAGTAGTTTTGAGTTGACACTTTAATAACATTTATGTATACAGGGGCGGATTTAGGGTGGGGCGAAGGCGCACGCCCCCCTCTTTTGGAAATTCGAATACCTTTTTTTGCCAAAAAATAATATTTACATAATATTTGGCTGAAACCAATGTTCAACCTGAACGCTGGCATACCAGCTTTTCCTTGACAAGCAAAAATTGTCGAGGCCGAAATTTGCTCGTGTAAACGACAACAAGGAAATTGTGGCAAGGAATATTAATGGTTCAGTTCCCAGTCTCTAACGGCGCCATTTGTTTTTGCTCATCAGGAGACTGGGAAATCATTTTGTTGTAGCTCCGCAGATTGAAAGGCATCGCGGGCACTTGTCAAGGGAAACTTGTTTATCATCTGCACGAGCAAGGAAACCTTGTCAATAGAAAATTTGACCGTCTACACGATCACTGAAACTTGTCAAGGAAAACTTGCCCGTGTAGACGCGGCTTTAGCTGTATCGATGCGTGATTGTTGTTATTTGTGAGCCTCCTTTGCAGACGTTTTAAGCCGAATCTACACGAGCAAATTTTCCTTGACAAGTTTTCCTTGACAAAGAACACTTGCTCTAGCCTCCTTTGCAGACGAATCAACTAAAACGTCTGCAAAGGAGGCTAGACTTGCTCGTGTAGACGACAAAAACATGCACCCCCAATTTTTCCTTGTCAAGGAAAACTTGTCAAGGAAAACTTGTCAAGGAAAACTTGTTCGTGTAGATGCGGCTTTAGTTGGATTCAGTTTCACTGAAATACTCCATAACTTTCGTATTCTTGATATTATAAAATAAATAGAAAATGGCTTCCTATTTTCTATTTAATCAATGATGCACTTCTGAGCTCTTGAAATGCAACTGAAGCGAATTATTCAGTTGTGTTTTTGTTTTAGCAAGTGGATACACGAGCGATAGTGAGTGCATTCAGCTGCATTTCAAGAGCTCAGAAGTGCATCATTTTTGTATTGAACATAGAAAGCCATCTTCTATTAAAAACTCGAAAATTATAGAGTATTTCACTGGAAAAGACCAACATCCTGAAGTTGTTGTAAACGTTCGAGGTAATAAATATTCAGATTGAGATTATGTAAATTAGATAATGACATTCCTCCAGCGTGCAGCGCGCGCACTTCAATTAAAATTTTATTCAAAAACACAACAGAATCCTCAACTTTCTTGCCATTTTGTTCACCATTCTTCTTCATTTTTGATCAAAAATGGGTGTATAGTTTCGGAGTATTGCAATGTTTTCAACACCAAAGACAAGGAAAAGTTTGATTGTTTTAGCAATTCAGTTTGAACTTAATTATGCTCACAGCCGTGCACCATAAAAAAAATTGCAATTTGATTGGTTCTTTGACGAGTTGTAGATATTAATCCACCAGGGCATCGCTGTGTCATGGTAGCTAGCTAGGCGTGCACCATACAAAATGGTACACGCCGGCCTAGCATCTAATGAAATCGTTGAGCGCAACAGTTGCAGAAGTAGACCTCTATCCTACTTCTGCAACTGTTGCTCGCGCAACGTTGCAAGCAAAGTTGCATCGTGTGTCTGGGCCTTTACGATATGTTCCCATAATTTATATTATAAAGTACTTTAGACAGTACAGTTGGAAAAGGTAACCAATGACCTTTATTCATACCTAGTTGTACGTTCCCATAATGTATATTATAAAGTAGACAGTACAGTTGGAAAAGACAACCAATGACCTTTATTCATACCTAGTTGTACGTTCCCATAATGTATATTATAAAGTAGACAGTACAGTTGGAAAAGACAACCAATGACCTTTATTCATACCTAGTTGTACGTTCCCATAATTTATATTATAACGTAAACACTAGTTGGAAAAGGTAACCAATGACCTTTATTCATACCTAGTTGTCCGTGTGCCATTCCATGGCTGTTTTGCTATAATCTTTTTAATGATATCTTCTTTAATGCCACATTCCTTCTCTGGCCACCAGTATTCGTGCAGCTTGTCATAAACGCTGAATCTCTTGTCTATATTCAACGCTGCGCACAGCTGACATGTCCACGGTGAATCAGTCACAACCTTATATTTCTCTCTCCATTGAAAATATCTATTATATTCTTTATCGTTGTTGTCTAGTCGTTTAAGATAGTCAGCCAAAGCTTTAATGGTGGGGAAATCTTTCACGTTAATGTACGAGCCTGGGATGGCCATTTTATCATAATCAGCCCCTCCCATCACCACTGGGACGATACCTAACGCTAGACTAAACCAGTATTTCTCGGTGATGTAATCAGTACAGAAGGAATTCTCAAAGGCAAGAATGAATTTATATCTTTGAAGATGTTTCTTGCAGTCAGGTGAGTTCTTTTTACATACACCTGATTTACCACCAACTCCAATCCCTGACTTGCCATACACGTCCACTTTGATCCATATTCGTAGCCTTCTCACGTATTTATCTCTCATCAAACCAGCGTGACTCGACAACCACACCACCAACAAATCTTTGCTTTCGAGGAATCCTAGAAAGTCGTCGTCTTCCTTGTGGCTCGTAATTGGATAATGATAACCGTATGGTCGAAAGATATCGGCGTCATGGCGATAGGACATCGTCCAATTAAAAACCCCGTTTATCACGTGATTTTGGGGCACATTTGAAGGACTCTCAGTCGGGAAAAACACCCATCTCTGTTCGGGATTGCGTGACAGTTGTAACGCATTCAACTCAGCGCGTGACACCATGTCTGCCGCGTGGAAAAAGACAGCATCCGCTTTTTTGATGTCGGTTTTATTGTACGTCAGCCTACAACGAAAGTGAGGGCAACTCATGCCATTCCACTGATTAAGCGATTTTGTATCTTTTACCCACCCCCACGGGAGATCACCGAAGAATCCCGTGTACATGAGGACTAATTTTTCCCGATCACTCGACGACTTTGAGCCGAACAAACTCACCATTTTGTGCCATAAGGAGAGTGTTTGAGGTGTCTGTTTTTTGTTCAGATCATTCACTATTCCATCTAGTACTTTAAGACTGTCTTGGTCTATCGATGACTCCATGTAATGTCGAGTTTGTACTGGTGTTCGGGACTTGAATTGAAACTCGTAGAAAATGATTATTGTTGAGATCAAAGCACAGGTAGTAAGACACCATGTGATCTTAGAAGTACACCGTGAGCCCTTTGCTGTAGTTCCTTGCTCCATGTCTAGGCGATTACTTGTATTCATTCGCTACAAGCAAACAACGCCGTTGAAGACACGTTTGTGAATTAATGACTCCTGAAATGGTCATAAATTACCATTGATTACGTTACTCGGCATATGACTTCTCCTTCAAAAATACTGTATCAATAACGATTAGTTTATCGTACAGGCAATGTACAATGACCAGGGGATTGATCTCTTTGAACTCATACGAGATAGTAACGTGTAGCAGCAATAACTGGAAGACATTCGCTTGTTTTGTAAACTTTTGTTATGCTTCACTTGTTCTCATCTTCTGCTTAGCAAATGACTCGAAATGAGTCACGCAGTATTTATAGTCTGAGTATGCGCAGTACGTACAAACTTAGACTGCCAAAAAGCTGGCCATAACAGCCAGTGTGATATTATAAATCTCTAGATTTGCTAGAAGTGGAATTGTTCAAGGATTCCACGACTGAATATAGTTTAAAATGTCATTGATGATCCATGCAAGCGTATTTCTACTGACGAGTCCGTAGTGCAGTTAACCGGCTCTGAAACTCCATGGATACAAAGTTTATAACATTTGTAAGTATTTACTATACCATACAGGCTTTATGGGTATCTATTAATCGAGCTGTAGATGATTACATGAGCTACTTTATGAATTCAAGATTCAAGCTGAATTTGTTTACCAGTCACAGTCCCGTTAATACGGACAGTAAAGTGACATGCAAAAGTGTCCGTTTCAAGCGGGCTTTCATATATCTATATATGGGCTTTTTGTAGTGACAAACAAAACTGTCCGTTTTAAGCGGGCTTTCATGCAAAACTGTCCATAATAAACGGGTGTCCGTATTAAGTGGATGTCCGTAGAGTGGGGTTCCACTGTATAAACAACCACCAAACAAATCGATGGTGTACCACAGGGATCCCACACATTACAAAATGCTGGATGTATTTTCCTCTAGTTTCTTTATTCAAACATTTCTTCTGAGTTGTTTCAGTTGATTCATGGCAACATAACAAAGCTAATCCAGGCACAGGCGGCCCGGTCGGGAAACAATTTCAATACTAAAAAAATTGCAAGAACATTTGTGACGTCATCACAAACCAAGATGGCTGCCTCGATGGATTCAGAAGTTTAACTTCCAATGCAAATTAAAAATTTAGAATAAATTCGATGCAATTTTTATCAAGATGGATCTTTATTTGTATATATTTAGATTCATATATATGTCTGAACAGTCTAGGTTTCCTTTAAACTTAAAGAAGATTGAAATCTCTCCTCTGATTGATTACGAGATAGTTCCCAGAATCCTTATTGAGCCAGGAATGAAGTACTCACATGTTCATTTGATGTAATGTTCATATAAAATTCGTCTAATAGTCCCCTTCACAGCGCCATCTTGAAAGGTAGCCGTGCCTTTGCAAAGAAGCGAGCAACCTCGTCCCCAGGGCCCTCTCTTCTCGCTATTTTCAAAATGGCGGACATTTTAGCGAGAAGAAAGGGTCCTGGGGACGAGGTTGAGAAGCGAGACCAACGGTGACCGTGCAATGATAGAGACATGTGAATAATTGTCCAAGGTGTTAACTGAAGGTCTCTATCATTGCAAGGTCATCGTTGCGTCTCGCTTCGATGCAAAGGCACGGCTAGCTTTCAAGATGGCGCAGGGAACTGTCAAGGGGATTATTCTAATTCATTTTTTTTACAGAGTATATGGTACAATGCCACTCACCAAGATGTCTGCTGTTATAATGATAACAATGGTATTCAGTCTTGTATTAATGGTGATGTATTATACCTATCAAAAGCCAAGCGTAGTAAGCACCGCAGAGACAACAGAAACTACTCATCAAACAACACAAGATAATTTAACATCAGATTGCAGAATTCACATTCAAAGTGTTATACGAAAAATGATGGACGCTTATGGGTTGCGTAGTGCAAATAGAACACATAAGAAAGTAGTGCTGGCTTACACGGCTTACTTTGGAGCGAAGCCATGGCATTGGATGAAAAATACTGACGAGTTCAACCACTGGCAAGGCATCAAGTGTCCATACTTTACCTGTGAACTGACGTTTAATAGAAAAGATCGACCAAGGAGTGACGCGTTGATATTCCATGCGCGTGACATGCCATTTATTGATACCTTGCGTTACATATTAGAACGAAAGAACGCTAACCAGAGATGGATCTACTTTGCTATGGAAAGCCCCTTGAACAATCCTGTCACACATCGATATAACGATATGTTTAATTGGACGATGACCTATCGAAGCGACTCGGACATATATCGGCCTTATTCGTATTACTTTGAATCGACAAACATCCCCAAGACCTCTATTAAGGAGTATCTTAAAGGCAAGGAGCGTTTTTTGTTTTCTGGACTTCAAGTCGCTGCGGCCTCACAAGAGACAAATACGTTAAGAAACTCTTAGAATACATCGAAGTAGATGTGTATGGCGGCTGTGGTCGAGGTATCGGTGCAGCTGATGTTGGCCAATGCCCCAAACAATCTATACAATGTGAAACGAAACTCAAACGATATAAGTTTCAATTAGCATTCGAGAATTCTTACTGTAAAGACTATGTGACCGAGAAGTACTGGGACGGGATCAAGAAGGGGATCGTCCCAGTAGTTTTAGGAGGCGCGAACTACACTGACCGTGCGGTGGCAATCCCTGGGTCGTTCATCAACGTAATGGACTTCAAATCTGTAAAACACCTCGCAGATTACCTGAATTACTTAGACAAGAATGACACAGCGTACTTGGAGTATTTTCATTGGAAATCCAAATACAGGGTGGTAGACTATGCACCGTGGAACTGTATGTTGTGTGCTCGACTGCATCTTGATTCTAAACCCAAGGTGTATATGTGGCTGGATACGTTTTGGAATGCTAAAACACAGTGTGCAATACATGGGAAATTACTGAAGCAAATGGTTCGTCCAGGACCAAAGTCTTATAAGTAAACAAAATAGGAAAACTAAACAAAAACTATAACTAGTTATTATATGAAACTCCTCCATGGGATATAAAGTGTAGGGCTGATCAGCCGCAGTCAGGCCAACTGAGTCATAGTAGTGGTTTTCTTGGATAATGTCTCAGTTCTATTTGATTGCACTCTGCATGTAGACTGCATGGTCTTGAAATTACTGACGTTCGAGAAGTAATGTTTCAAGGCCAACAACGAGGACTAGACGGGATTTCCAGTCCGCGCAATTAAGTTCCAGTCCAATATTGTTAGTAGAACTATTTTCAGGGGCGTAGGCAGGGGGAGGTCACAGGCTGCCTGTGACCCCCCTTCTGGGTCTACTCTTTAAATTTCTATGTTTGAGGAGGGGAGGAGAGGGGGGGATTTGGTGGTGAACGATATGGAGTGTGACCCCCCCCCCCTCCCCCCAATGGAACATCCTGGCTACGCCCCTGATTTTTCATTATTGTCGTATTTTTCATTAATTGGACTTGCACTTTAAAGAAAATCCCATATGAAAACTCTGTCCCAATGAATCCTTAATTGGACAGTTTTCATAGATTAAGGGAAAATAGTTCTAGTAATACTGATTGAAGTAATATGACTCCATGCTCGTCCAATTTGGAAATAACTACACTCAAGCAATAATTCCTCAGACAGCCAAATTTGACTCGTCCAATGTGCGCAGTTTCATCCAATTATTTCCAAATTGGACGGCATGGAGTCCTATTACATATACTAATTGTTGTAATGCGTATGCTATTTTAAAATTACTAGCGCGCGCTAGTGCAATATCGATCTGGAATCCCGACATAGCCATTCTTTGATTTTGGGTCTTTTATGGAATGCAAGGATTCCAGAAATAGTCTTTGGTGGAAGTTCTTTTCTGTCTCGACGATCTTTGTTTGTTGAAAATTTAGTTGGTGACCAGTTTCGTTTGCATGTTCTGCTACCTTTGAAGCTGGCGCGTTGTTACAAACAGCTCTCCTGTGTTCTGCTATTAAATCTAGTAGCCATATGTAAAAGGAACATCTGAAAAGCTGGGTAGAATATTGTTGTGGGCCAAGTTGGAAACCAGTTTGTTTATACTCACTGAATTTTCCACCCACATGAAATAAAGTATATGTATGTATGCATTGAGACAACATTACATCAAGGTTGCGTAGCAACCCATTTCAAAGAACTGCTAATCTAGTAGCCATTCATCGTAAAAATTGGCAGATAAAGAAAAGTAGGTGCACGTGGCGTTGATTTTGTAAGCCGATTTCGCATTTTCTGCCCAAGGTACAGAATGTCGTGTGCTCGCGTACACCTAATTAAAAAAAACGTCCTAGGTTTTGTTGCATGATTGCATTATTTCCCAGACCGATTCTATTTTGGGCTTCCAAAATTCGCGATACTACTGTTGTATACTCTACAAACTGAACCTCATCGAAAACAAGTGGGCCGTGACTTTGACAGTCAAAAGCAAAGAAAACATATACACACTGAGCTATACGAGTATTGCCGCACCATATAGAGGCAGAGATAGTTATGTTATCATTATATTTCCATATTTTATATATTATTATTGTATATTATATTGTAATGCGCATCTGAAAATTTAAGGATTGACATTTGCGCAATATAAGTGAATCAATTATTATTATTATTATTATTATTATCATCATTATTATTATTATTATTATTATTATTATTATTATTATTATTATTATTATTATTATTATTATTATTATTTTAAATTTTGTAAATAAAGATTTTTTATCTATTTTTTTATCTCTTATTTGTAATTTGTTTTGAGAAAAGAAATAAAGTTATTATTATTATTATGATTATGATTATGATTATTACTATTATTATGATTATTATTATTACTATTATTATGATTATTATTACTATTATTATTATTATTATAATTCTTATTACTATTATTATTATTATTATTATTATTATTGTTATTATTATTATTATTATTATTATTATTATTACTATTATAATAATATAGATGCAAAAATTACTCGATTTTGATTGGCTGAGAGCTTTGCTATTTATTCTAAACACTGTGCAAAAAAGTGTAACACAGTGCAAAAGAGTGTAACACAGTGCAAAAGAGTGTAACACAGTACAAATTACAAACAAAATTTCGCTTTTGATTGGCTAATAAACAATAGAAAATAATTTTAGCCAATCACATTGCAGTGGTTTCCATGGCAACAGAAAATTCACAGAATTTCAAAAATTTCAAGATGGCGGATCTTTGCCGAAAAAGGGTTGAAAAACGCTACCAAAATCACTGAAAAATCAATTTTATGCAGTACAAAAGACAGAAAGATTTGAAAGAAGGACTCGCTGCCTGTTATTCTGGAGTTAACAAGCACCAAAAACAACATTTTCATCATTTTATAGACTCGACATGAAAGTTGACGGGGAAGCCTTCGATTCTCAGTCTAGAAAGGAAAACTGAAAACTACATGTACGTGATAAATGAAGAACTTTGTTGGCTCTTGTAAGCAAAAGGTACTTCAAACTTCTACAAATTAATGAGTATATTCAACTTTGGTTTGAGTGGTCAGGAAAGTAATCAAGGATATCCAGTGATTTACAGTAAGTTTGGTCGAATTTCTCTCTGAGTGCATGAATGAACTCTCAATTAAAAACTGAGGTCTGAGGATCAAACTTTTGAGCTTTCGGGAATAGAAAATCAGAGTTTTGTACTCGTTTCAACTTTCTAAAAACGATGAACAGCCTTTGTACTTATTACTGTTTGTTGCTACAATCATTATGTACTATAGTTGTTGTGTTGTAGTGTCGATTAATTTGATGTCAAATAAACGAGTACTTCGCTACGTGCATGCTTGTTTTCATGTGTCCTTTGCTGTCTAATTTTCGCTAAATTTTTGCATCTATATTATTAATAAGTAATCATACGGTTTCTTGTTCAATTTGGGATAATTCGCACTCGTGTGTTTTTCAAAGAGCTCAAATTGCACTCGACCTACGGTCTCGTGCAATTTGAACTCTTTGAAAAACACACTCGTGCGACTTAATCCCAAATTGAACTCGAAACCGTATGATTACCTATACTTATTATTATTATTATTATTATTACTATTATTATTATTATGAATAATAATATTATTATTATTATTATTATTATGAAATATATATTGCTTATATTATATTATTCATATTTATTGTTTGTATTTTAATATCATTAGATAATATTATTATTATGATTATTATTACTATTATTATTATTATTATTATTATTATTATTATTATTATTTATTATTATTACTATTATTATTTCGAATGATCGAAAACGTTTATCAAACTAAATAAAATGTATATCTTACATATGTAACAATTATATAATTCTGGCGTGATGACACACACTATTATTATTATTATTTATTATTATTATTATTATTATTATTATTATTATTATTATTATTATTATTATTATATTTATTATTATTATTATTATTATTATTATTATTATTATTATTATTATTATTTATTATTATTATTATTATTATTATATTATTATTATTATTATTATTATTATTATTATTATTATTATTATTATTATTATTATTATTATTATTATTATTATTATTATTATTATTATTATTATTATTATTATTATTATTATATTTATTATTATTATTATTATTATTATTGTTATTATTATTATTATTATTATTATTATTATTATTATTATTATTATTATTATTATTAGAGTATGGAGTTCGGGTTGATCTAAGTGTTCGCAAAACGACGGCCTAGTTAAATATATATTAACTAGATTTTAAATTATTGTACATTATTCTAAACTGATCATATGTTTCTTACCGTGAATAAATACATTTTTGTTTGCCTGCATGTCTGTCTGCCTCGATTAGTATTTACCCCTCGTATCTATAACGACAATCAGTAATTTGCATAATATAATAATAAGTGAGCAAAATAAAATAATGAAATAAAATAAAATAATTTAAATAGTCTAATTTATATATGGAAGATCATACAAAAAAAAGCCCATCAATTTCAATAAAACATCGTAACGTTATAATTATATGATCATTTTAAAGCTTGCTTATGCGTAAACTTGACTGACCAGGCTAGTCAGTCCAAAGCTCAATTTTTCGCTATAATTTTGTACGATTAGTAGAATCGCTCTAAAATTTTGCAGGTTTATTTCTGTTTGTATTTTGTTCGAAGAGATCGCTATAAGTACTTTAATAAATTACTGGTTCTGTAGTTGACGAGATATTAATAATAATAACAATAACAATAATAGTAAAAATAAAAATAAAAGTAATTATTATTATTCTGATGTCGATTGAATAGAATGGGATAGGATGGAATGGAATCGGAAATGTCCAGATCAGACCCTAAATTTCTCATATTTCACTATAAACTGATTCCCAATCCTATAGACTTATAACTTTGAAGACACCCTTATGTTAATTGAAAACCTTATAAGAAGTAACGCTCTAAAGCCTTATGCCATAGTCTAGACGGTATTCTTCAGTTGAAAATCCACCGGGATTTAAAACAATATAAATACCCTTTTAAATGAACGAGTATAGTTTATTTCTTACAATTTACAAGTAGTGAATAAGAGTTCTCTCAAGCTAAATAGAAATTGAAATACAGAAGTTTCAAGTGTCAGTTAGTTGACATTGGCACCGAACACTTCGCATCAACTGAACAACAGCATTACGCATTGCTGGTATTCTCCAGAAATAAATGACTGGGTTTAACAAACTGTTTAACATGAGAAGTGTATTAGTTGATGTGTTAGCAATAAACTGTTCTATTCCTGTTTTTCTGGTCACAATGAATGTAGTTTGAGTAAATAAAGTAGGACAATAACACAACAAAAATACACAAGTAATGTAATACATCGTGTTGACCGATCTCTTGTATCTCTGCATCTTTATGGTTGGCTGTGCTGATTGCTGTTGAGATTGGTTGTCTGCTAAGTGTCGGCGAAGGAATCGAGAAATTTTCAACATCAAAAAGACATTTAGTAGAATGACAAAAAATGAAAAAATTACATCAACCATTTCCACCGCCGGATGTTCTATACCATTACATAGAACAAACCCCACGACAAACTGAGAATCCAAATTGTTATTACAGCTATACAAGACCGCTTAGTTGTGACAAGTCTTTTGTATCTTAAATGCATGTGAATAGCAAGAAATCGATCGATAGTGACGGCGGTGACTGTTAGAAAGGATGCTGTTACCAATAGAGGGAAAACTTTACTTACTATGATCAAACCGATTTTCCATAAGGGAACATTTCTCGTCCACTGCGCAAACATAAGAGAAAAATAGGCCGGCTGTAGTACAACACCAACACTAAAGTCAGAGATGGCTAAACTAAGAATAAGGATGTAGGAAGGGGTTCGTAAGGACGTCGTCTTCACAAAAGTCAAGATGGTCAACAAGTTTAAAATCGAAGCCAGGAAGGAGCTCACAGCATTAATGACCATCATGGACACAAAAAAGTTTCGAAAGTGAGCATCTGTTTCCAAACTGAGCATCAAGTTAAATCCTCTTGCTGTTTTCAGTCCCTCTGTTGTTGAATTGTTCGTATTCATGTTTGGCTGTGACGATTTCAGTGTTAATTTCGATCGCTCAGTTTCTCACTGAACATCCAAAGCAGCTGCAGTTTGTTGCAGAATCTCGACCTATAGAAACGATTGTCAAATATCTGTAGACTGGTAATTCAGGTGTTCCAATCTTTACTGAACTTGTACACCTTGAAAATTGTGAACATGGACGCTTGTATTGTACAAGGAGTGTACTTGGCGACTTCTAACGCGAATCAGACTCGAACCCCGACGTCTCTGCAGCCCCGAAAATACTCCCTTGGATGGATTTCTCGAAGTCTGTACGCTTTCAGTCGGTTGTCTCAGATCGATTTTATACAGTGCGTTCAGCAGGAATTTCGTGTCTTGATCTGTATTCTCTCCTAAAGGGCGGCAGTTTGACTGATAGGAAGAGATCGATCCCACTTGATAATTGCATTGAAGATCGTTCTATCATTGGACGAAATGGTGAGGTTTAGGTGTCCATCTCAGCAGTAGTTTTGAATATGGATCGAAGCCCGACTTAATTGTATAATTGTACGGTGATTGACTATTACTGAGACATCTGCTGTTATATTTGATTATGGTTATGATGAAATAAGCTGCAAACGTGGAATATTCGAGAAGATGGGTTCGTTTGGAAAACCAAAATGGACTTGAAACGCTTGAAAAAAATTGACCAAAAAGGAAAATGGTGAAAACGTGCATGTACGGGATCCAGATAACTTCATTAGTTTCAAAGTCGACGTGCTGTTTTAAAGACCAACATTGTTTAATCACAGTGTATCGTATCTCACAAATGCTATCGAGACTGTTGAAACAACGTGATCTGGTCGTCGATCTATATGTGCTGTGTGAAAAAAAGCTTGCATGTGAAGCTGCTTGAAATGGAATATGGAATATATAATGACGCAGCTGGTAATTCTTTCCTCGTTTCAGAGGAAATTAGTTTTCGAATTGGTCGTATTTTGTCTAATGCGCAACTGGTATTTCACTACTTTTAGTTCATATTGCAAACGTTTTACATGATTTTCGTGAGCCGATACTTTTTGTTTACATTCATCAATTTTTCCCGCCTAAACGGGGCGGCCGCGTTAAGGTATCAGGGTACCCCAAAAAAACTTTCAAACCACCGGTTTTGATTTTTTTTGACAATCAAATCTAATTGAATATTATCTATCATCTCCAAAAAACAGAATCTAAAAATATTTTTTTCCTAAAAAGTTAGAATCAAAAAACGAATTTTGGTTTCATTTGGTGCAAAAAGATGTTGACAAACAAGCTGTCAACAGTACTCACGCAACAGACTTTCCACAAAGATTCAGATGCGAAGAAAGTATCCAAAAATCGTAACTGCTCACTCAAAACATCCTTGAATAGCGATGCGAAACCACTCACGGTCAAGATGCTCGTATTTTCCGCCAGCAGTAACTTTGTTTTCCTGCCACGTTGTGTTACGTACTGTAAGGCGATCTGCTTTTGACTGCCATTCATATGTCATCAGGTATTGGATCACATATTTGTGGTGGATTAAGGACGCTTGTGTAAACAAAGGCGGTACTTGACTTGAAAACTCTTTTGCCTTTATTTCGGAAACAAAATAGCCATGAATCAAGCGCACATTTTGAGTTCCGGTTCAAAGGGATTTTATCCGATTTAGCTGAAATTTGGTAGATACTTTGTCAAATAAATATTCTTCAAAATAGTGTCTCCGAATTTTAATATTCAGTTTCCTTCGAAAGTTATAACTTGTTTTGTAAAGTGTTTTGCAGTTTTGCAGAGCTCGAAGTTTAGGACCGTATAAAAACGCAACGGGTTAATTTATCGATAAACGGAGACACCTTTTTTGTAAGCTATATTTCATGAGCTTATAAAGGTATTAGTCGAGGATTTCCGATAAATTGCAGCTGTATGGGACCTCGGCGATGATAGTGATGTGAAAATCTGAACTTTTTTACCTATTTCAAATATACTGTTTTTGTTCTAAAAACTAATTGTTTTATTGAATTCTGCATTTATTCAGCTTTCAGAAAATGTATACTTTATAGAGGTTTTAACGTAACGAGTACGCGCTAGAGCGTGTTGCGTGCATGATGGTCGTTTGGGGTACCCTGATACCTTAAAACATTGCATGTTTTCCCGCGCTGACGTCCGGGCGAACGCGTCAGGAAATTTCGCGCGCGATTTTATTCGAAACTGACGAATACTTATGCCATGTGACCGAATTATTGAATATTATTGAATAACTTTGTTTTTACCAACAATTATCTGCACAGTGCTTCGATATTTATATCATATGAGGTCCGTACCGAGTTTTTTCCACGGCCTTACATAAAAAGCGGGAAAAAACGAGTTCCCATAACTTCCTGTACGGACCGAGCAAGCGAGGTTAATAAGATATTTATTATATAGCTTTTCCTTACTTTTCTGTTTTCAGCGGGCCGTACGGGAAGTTACGGCCCGCCAATTGACCAATAAGAGCGCGCGTACAGTATCTGTGCTATATAAATACTCGTTACATTTGTAAGTGAATGCTGTGAGTTGTACTTAATTGATAAATATATAAATAAGACAATAATTTAATATTTATGAACGAATTTAAAAATGCAGAATAAGGATGATAGGAAAAAATGCTTATTTTCGAGATATTTTAGTTTTTTTAAATTTTCAAGAGTGTGAAAATGTCAAATTACGGAATCATAATCATAATTCCATAATAATTTTACATTCAAAAGAAACGTTCTTTGATATTTAAAAAACAAAAAAGATTTGAAGATTAACTGATTAAGTTCACTTATAGGTTTGGACTTCCTGTGCTTCAACTGATGGCGAATGGCCTTCTGACGAGTGATACAACTTGAGTTGATGATTTCGCTTGATACACATCTTCCTTTTCATCACGTTTCATCAAAAGTCAGTCTTGAATATTAGTACGTACTACACTGAAGTATATAAGGGAGAAGATTAATGCACAGTAGTATTTTAGTCCAGTCCAGAGGTACTCGATTTCATTTCTGAGTGTAATGTACGTGTATAGCCGCCAAAGAACGTGTTCGAGCACCCGTGTAATGTCATTACCACCGCTGATCATAAGTACTGCGTGCTCCGAAAATCGATCATCTAAGCTAACAGAAATCTCGATTGTTGCCAGCATTAAAAGACGGCACGAGTTTCGCTGCTCGATACCCTCATATTTTAATTGTTTAAAATCACATAGAAGAACCCGTACTAGGGAGCTCTAATAACTAGCTGTATGCATGGATGATTGTATTTTGAAAAATGTGGCTCAGTACTGGTTCCCAGACATCCTTCCCGTCACACCTTCTTTGATTCATGATTTGAATCTATAACACCGTAAAAAAGCGTACTAACTTACATGGAAACTAGTATGGTCTGCGTCGGTGTATATGTAGTATTTACAATATGAGTGGCAATGTTGCATCTTATTTACAATCTCGAGCCGAAGGTGAGAGATTGTAACTAAGATACAACATTGTCACGAATATTGTAAATTACTTATGATATTGTTTAATCATTGTTTGAACCAGGTAGGCGTTTCAACCAGAATTGTAGTCAATATCTGATTGAGATGAAAAGAATATAATAACTGTTCTTTTAGCAATCAATTCTCATTCCGATTGCTTGACCGCAATGAACAATGAAAGCAGTTTGGTATTATAGCTTAGTTAATATATCGATTGTTTAATAAATGTTTTATTTCTTTTCATACTTGGTAGTTTTTGAATAGAGTTGATTGCTCATTGAGTCATATACAAAGAACAAATACGACAAATATGTAATATGAATGCTTTTTCATTTAGAATACATTTACACTTTTGTTTGGTTTTCAAAGGGGGCTTTAATTGTGAATGAAATGCGAACGGAGTTTTGATTCTTTTCAATCAAATCAAGAACAGTTCTCACAGGAAGGTCTTAGAGCTAAGACGGGCACTTGAGACGATGACTGGCAATTTTCGTAAACTGACAAAAGTGCATCACAAGAAAGTCAGTTGTTGAGGGAATGTGCCCAAACTAGCACAAAGTGGAGTGTAAAGAGTTTTGAAGACTGGCAGAGTCCCGTAAAAACAAGGTAGCAAGGAAAGAGTCTATTGACTTGTCTTTTTGACACATAAATTCCGTATGAAGTTCTAGTTCGACTAACATTACTTTACCATCTTCTAATTCGAGGTTCTTGAAAATAACAGCTGCCTAATGAATTATTAATGAATATTATAATAAATGATAAATTCAAAAGTTAAAATTAAAACTGTACTGATGTTTCGAGGCTTAGCATTCAAAGAAATAGCGTATGCAATACTCCCTCTTTTCAACAACTACCTTTAGCTTTAGCTCTTCCGACGAAGGGCTAAGGCTCGAAACGTCAGTAAAGTTAGTACTCACTTTTTTACGGTGTTATGTAATTCCTTTAATAAAGGGCAAGTAAAGTCTAAAATTGAACAATTTTCAAATCAAAGTATATCAAATACTAAACTCGAATAATTATGCAAAATTTACAACGAATTACGAATCTCTGTTCGCGAATTTCCCTTTGAAACTTACTACCTGGTGGCCATGTTGTGACGTCATATCGTCAACCTTCCATGTAACTCAATGATACTCTTAGTCCCTGTGGGAGACGGGAGGAAGTGAACCTATTCCATGGCAACTATCGTCCAATCAGATCGAGTTAAAGTCAACGGTCAAATCGGTGTCCAACCCTGACGGCTAACGCATAATCTGAAGCAAAAAGTGTAGCAGATAATCGGTCATTATTGAGGATTTCATGAGGTTTAACTCGGGATCTGTGGAAATAATGCGGGTTTCTGGAGAGAAGGATCATCGAGCTGTGGTGCTGAGGGGATTTTGGAGGCAAAGGATGGATTAAACATACAATACAATACAATACAATAACTTTATTTATACACGATTAGGATTAAAGCTGAAAAGCTTGTGGGGTCGTGTGTAAAACAATGGAAATAAAAATAAAAACTATGTATATAAAATTCTAATGCTAAATAAATAATTACTATACATTCTAATTAAAATACTAATAATAATGATTTTCTTGGCCATCGAACACAAGTAATGTCGAGCTGGAGTCACCAGCCTTCTAATATTTATTGACTGGTGGGCTAATTTTTCAAAATAACATCCCTAAATCGCTGTCACGCAGCTACTGTCCACTGTACAATGAAACGATTCCTTGCTGTATCATAATAAAGTTACAAGGAACAGTTTGGAATTTTAAATGTGCTGAAATAAAAGCATCGAAGTGTTTATTCCGTGTATTCCTATTCTGGAATAGAGTCAATCGAACACACCCTATGGTTAGGAAGCCTTTTGTTATATTTCTTTGTTCTAGTCCTAATGTCATTGTGATGTTGAACGGGTCCTGACCGTGCACAATGTTTGTTCAAATTCATTAGAAAATGGCTAAATGAATGAACGGTCCAAATGTTCTCTATTGGATTACTTATTTAAATATTCTAATATATTTAATTTTGAATTGGAATATATCGGACAAGCAGCCAAAAGAAACGTTTGAGTTCAGTTGCTCAACCATAGCAAATTGGCAAAACAATGACAAAACAAAAGATTTGTGCACGGTCACGGTTGAAAAAAATGAACAAAGACATATAACAAAAGGTTTCAGTCCACTCTACTAACTATGCTCAGTCGAAGGTAAATAATGAGATTCAAGGAGTTCTTTCCCAAAGTAAGAGGGAGGTTCAAAAATTAAATTTCATACCCTAAAAGATACCTAATCGCTTATTTTAACCCCTAAAAGATACGACGAGTATGCCCAATACTTTTATACGGGAGTCTCGGGTCCCCCCCCCCCCGGATTGATATCAAGCAATGAGGTCAATCGAACACACCCTAAACTTATATTTCTTATAAAGAAAACACTTACATTTCTACCGTACAATTTGCATATTACTATCGCTTTCCTCGTCAAAAGCGCAAATGAATTTCTATAAGTTTCGTTTTCAAATAAAAACAAACACGTATGGGCGTGTCTTTCATATTTCAGTACACATATGATGGGCTCCCTTCAAGAACAGTGTACTGATCAAAATCTAAATTCTCCTTGAGATTCTTTGAATTTCAAAGGAGAATTTTGGTTTTGATCACAAGTCACTCTGTTCTTGCAGGGAGCTCTTCAAATAGACAGTATGCTTCCAAAGAAGGTTTTCAAAGTGTTTGCTGTCTGAATCAGCGGAGTTATCAGATAATTGTCGAATTTATATATTTCTCAGTTTTGGGATAAAGCGATTTTTGCACTTAATTCCCTTGTGCATATTATAATAGTCGCAAGATTCCCTTATTTATATTCTATCTTACGCGTTTTCTTATATAGCGAGATGTATTTATAATAAAGAATAGTTCATATTTATAATGTTTTATTGATTTCAATGTGTCCAAAGAAATTCCCATATGACACATCGTTACAAAATGTGTTGTGTTCAATTGCGTACATGCATTACGATCCATGATGACATCTTTTTCCGGCTGTTTTGTTTGTTTAGGAAAAACACCAGACATCTGAAGAAAACAAACCAATTGCGCGCTCGATGGCGTCATGATGACGTCATACTTCAACTAACATTTTATTCAAAAACACTACAGAATCCTCAAATTTCTTGCCATTTAATTTTTCACCATTCTTGTTCTTTCTTTATCAAAAATCCATAGTTTTTATACAAATAAGGCAAATAGAATAGCTTTTTCCGTGCTTCCACCGGAAGTGGTAGAGAATTTAATTTGAATAATGATGGCAAATTCGCATATCATTATTTTTAATTAATAGACAATGTTTTTCAATCATTCTGTTTTTATATCAAAATTGTATCAATTTGTATCACATTCCCAACTTATTTAAGTCAACTTATCATTCTTCAAGTACTTACTTAGTATATCTGGTATATCATAGTTGATCAAAACTTGTTAACGGTACCTTGTGGCGATGCTTGTTTTCAGTCTCATTAAATATGTAAGGCAGATGTTTTAGCTAAATTAATTGTTGCAATTGGAATTGCTTGTTAAATAACACTTAGCAGTCTGGAGAATCGCCCAGTACAGCTAGAAACTCGTCGATAGCAACACAACGGGGAAAACGACAGCGCAAACAGAAATACTAAGGTAAAATGGTACATGTATAAGTAACTAACTAACTATCTAACTAAGGATATTGGTAAAGTTTTCTAATTCACAGAAATCAGAAGCAATATACTATAATAATGTTTTATAATTATAACAATTAATGAGGGTTTATCATGTCATTTCAAAACTCATAGGACAACAAATGATTATCATAGCTGAAAAGAGCTCGTTGAAATTAGTAAAAATGTGAAGTTTGGAAAAGATTGCTTCACAAATTGCGAAGATATGGATTTTCAAAAATCGAAATTTTATATGAAAACCTTTGTTGAAGGCAAGAGTTGCCTCGTAAATTTCCAAAGGTTTTCATATAAAATTTCGATTTTTGAAAATCCATATCTTCGCAATTTGTGAAGCAATCTTTTCCAAACTTCACATTTTTACTAATTTCAACGAGCTCTTTCCAGGTATGATAATCATTTGTTGTCCTATGAGTTTTGAAATTACATGATAAACCCTCATTGTTTTACAAAGTCATTGCTTTCATTGCTTTTTCGACGCAATAACCAACTGTACTTCTTCAGGTAACTTAAGAGGAAGTATCTGTAAAAGCGCTCCACTGTATTTCGGGTCAGGAAATAGTTTTCACTCAAACTTTCCTCAGAAAACTGGCATGGCACTGAACTTTTGGTAGTTTTGGAAAACTGTTCTCTTAGGAGATATGGTCGCTTACGAGAGTGATCGCAACCAGAGGTTCAACAATACGTCAAAATGATTTTTTCAATGCACGAACTCTGATGTTGCATCAACTTTGCTCAAGACGAACGGAAGAAGTAACAATAATAATAATTTTATTATAACTTTATTCACGTGTCGATATATTTAGCTCTAATTAGTAAGTAATTATTGTGGACAAATAAATATGGTGAGTGACAAACTTCCGGTCATGTGATAGAAGTATTCTTAGTCATATACAATCTTGTCCCCAGAGCCTGCGTGTCATCTAAGTAAATATGCATTATATAAATTAAATAAAGTCTTCAGATACACCTGTTTTCAAAAACGTTGTCCTTTTACAAAATACAAAATAGTAAAATAGCAAAAAAGGAATTAACTAGAGAAACAAAAGAAATGCACTCAAGCTGAACTCTGGCTTATTGTTTCTCTAATCAATTCTTTTTTACTATTTTACTATTTTGTATTTTGTAAATGTACAACGTTTTTGAAAACAGGTGTAATTACTCCAAAACAGAATGATGAGGAATTACGGTCTAAATTCTCCCAACTGAACTCACCTAAAAGAAGAAGTTCGAAATACTTACAAGGAAATCAAGGATGATAATAGAAAAAAATAAATAAAAATAGGAAAAAAAAAAAAAAAAAATAAAAATAAAATAAAAAATAAATAAAATAAAAAATAAAATAAAAATAAATAAAAAATAAATAAAATAAAAAATAAAATAAAAATAAATAAAAAATAAATAAGAGCCTCAAAGCCTCTGTAAAAATGATAATTGCAGTACAATGGATTCGGTGACCGGATGTGCTATCTAGGTTTTCTATTCTAGCACACACTAACAATCTTTGTGCCATGCAATTAAAAAAAACACTTCATGTACCGACAAAAAAGTGCAACGGATCATATATTTTTACTTTTCTAATGTTTAAAAAAATACATTTAAAACACAACAGTATTGTGATATATATTTTTGTTTTGCCAGCTTTGTAACTTGATACGTGCAAACAATACCTACCCTATTTGAATCATAATATTTGTTTTAAATAATGTTTGAAATTATTTAAGTTATCGTGATAATTTAGCTTTGTCGTTGTCGTTTCTTATTATCCAGTGATACAGTGAATAACCAACATATTTATATACTTGTATGGTAATATTTATACTTATTGAATTTGTTTATAGAAAAACATCGGCTTAACTATGCCTACGTCATTGCTACTTGTCATTTTGATGTTTCCATGGATACCTGTCCAAGCTCAAAAGTGCCAGGTCACCTATTCCCAACCCAATGTCAAGATCCAAGGTCACGTTATCAAACGCTTACCAACACCAACAAGCAGTCATTGTGTGGATGAATGCAAAGGGCACCAACATTGCCACAGCATCAACTTTGACCAAGACAAAGGAATGTGTGAGCTGAACAACGCTACTCACTTAACCAACCCAGAAAGTATGGTGTATTCACGTCGTTGTCAGTACTTGAACTACTTTAAACGCCCTGCTGCCAAGTGCAGCAACAAGCTCTGCAGTAAAGCAAAGGGAAAACTGTGTAAAATGGACAAAGATGGTGAAAACTACAAGTGTGTTCGTAAAGGTAATCACACGATAGAGTCGTTTTCGTACGAGTGGGAAACCTACGGTACGGAGTTACGGTTACGGTACGGAATCGATGACATCTATTATTATTATTATTATTATTATTATTATTATTATTATTATTATTATTATTATTATTATTATTATTATTATTATTATTATTATTATTATTATTATTATTATTCAACCAATCACAGGGCGCGAAATCATTGCTCAATCAATCAGAAAGCTTGGATACGGCACGATCACGACACGACTGAACCATACCGTAACCATGCTCGAGATTGCGCTTCTTTATTAATAACTGGATAAAAACAGATAAAAGCAAACGAAACCGTTAGAGAACAACTGCATTGAGAGATGTATTTGATGCCCTTTATAACTCGTGGATTATGTAATCCACGCGAGTTATAGGGATGATATTGGGACAATTTTGGGATCACTCGCTCAGCGGCTGTAAACTTTCATTGCGTTGCCGCTGAAGTACATCGCAGGCTCGCAACTTTCGGGGGAAGGGCGGTAATCCACGAATTGTCGTACGGGTGCCTTTGATTACCTGTTTTGATCACTAGCATTATCAACAATCCGTGTCATTTGTGTGGTGTATTACTACTATTATTTACCATGAGTACCTCGATGTCGATCGATGACTACATGTTACAAATAGATTCCATTTTCCCGTGCGTCTGTACTCTTATAGATGCACAGATGACGTCAAAATGTGGCGAGAACAAAAAGTAGGCCACGAGACAAAGTGGCGTTTTAATGTCGTCTTTGCATCTATAACAGACGCACAGACAGACAGACGCACAGACAGACAGACGCACAGACAGACAGACGCACAGACAGACAGACGCACAGACAGACAGACGCACAGACAGACAGACGCACAGACAGACAGACGCACAGACAGACAGACGCACAGACAGACAGACGCACAGACAGACAGACGCACAGACAGACAGACGCACAGACAGACAGACGCACAGACGCACAGACGCACAGACAGACAGACGCACAGACAGACAGAAGCACAGACAGACAGACGCACAGACAGACAGACGCACAGACAGACAGACGAACGGCAAAATGGAATCTATTTGTTTTATATAATATTTTGAGAATTGAGTGATTTAGTGACGTCATAAGTGTGTTTGTACTCTAATATCACACGGCCCTCAACCAATCAAAGCGCGCGTAATATACCAATTATTATTTAACAAAAGATATTTACTTCGCCGCCGCGCGTCCAAGTAAACATACACCACTACTCATATCAACTTCGTTCTTAATTGTAATATTTCGCGTTTTATTTATATTACATTTTTCTGCGTAACAGACCTTCTAGGTGGTCATGTACGAGAGGTACAACTGCCCATAGTGAATAATGAATCTCATCTACAGTCATTTTAAATGGTAAAATTGAGACAAGTTTAATAGGCCATTGTCTTTTTTTAAAGTGTGGAAGAAAGCCAATAGTGCACCAGTATGCGTGGGCACCAAAAACGACGCGTTTGGTAAGTTCACTGCTCCTTCGACCGGCCAAGTCCAGACCATCAAACTGATTCACCTCTCTGGGGGAGTGGCTTATAGCGGAGGTGCCAAATATGAGGGAAACTGGGGCGACAAAGCAAGGAAAAAGTTTGAGATCCATGTTACATATGCCAATAACAGCAGGCTTGCCCCTCCAGCCAGTTATCCATATATTTACACGCTACTAGGACAGGATTACATGGACAAACAGCTCATTTTCCCTAATTTCACTCGACCTCTTCTTCAAGTACAAGCACGTCAGTTGTTCAAGATTTGGTACCAAGAAGATCTGAGGAATTTCTCCGAAGATGATAATAGTGGTGTCGTATGTGCCGATGTTCATATGCTATATGTTGATCCTTAATTAGAGTATTTTGTTTTCTCATCATGCATGTTTTCCATATACTCATTTGTATTTGTTACTGTATTAAGTTAAGTGCCCCTGATTAGTGTACTACTGTGGTACGCTAGAAGTTTTGAGTTGACACTTTAATAAAGTTTATGTATACACGAACGAATTTAGGGTGGGGCGAAGGAGTCGCACGTCCCCCTTTTGGAAATTCGATTACCTTTTTTGCCAATTTTTATTTATTTATATAGAATTTGGCTGAAACCAATGTCCAACCTGAACGCGACGCCCCTCCCCCCTGCAAAATATCTGGATCCGCCCCTAGTACAGGTGTATGTATTGCAAGGAAGGGGAGAGAGTTGTTCAATATACACGACTGGACATACATGGGAAGGGAAGCTGAGGAATAAAATCAGAAATAATTTTAATTATCATTCGACTCATGCATTTCTATCCGCAGTTCTGATTGGCTGAAAGACCTGCAAATAACTGCGTACAAATAACGGTCTGAGCATGCGCAATGAAGATTAAGCAGTGTTCGCTGCAAATAACGGTCTGAGCATGCGCACTTAATTGATCATTCACAGTGTAAACATGGCAGCTCGTTTTACAATATTTTTTCTTGATGTTTATATTCAATAAATTCCTTATTGATAGAAATGAGTCGAATGATAAAACAATTATTGAACTCGGTTATCGCAAGATATCGTGATTTTGTCAGTGTCTCGCAGATTAATTATTTGCCTCTGCCTTCGGCATCGGCAAATAATTAATCTGCTCGCCACTGACAAATCACGATATTTTGCTCAACCTCGTCCAATAATTGCTTATTATTTGATTATTTTCAATGAAACTGATGAACGATTCGGTTTTTGATTTTTTTCGGATTTTCCGATGTATGTATTGCAAGGAAGGGGAGAGAGTTGTTCAATATACACGACTGGACATACATGGGAAGGGAAGCTGAGGAATAAAATCAGAAATAATTTTAATTATTTGATTATTTTCAATGAAACTGATGAACGATTCGGTTTTTGCCACAAGATTTAGATTTTCCTCGTTTTTTGTTGACATTCACTCTTTTAAGAAGAAAAAAAACGTTTATTCTGCAGCCCTAAGATTGAATTATAATAAAAAAACATCACTATCAAAAAACGTATACTATAATTACACTATCTATAAATACTATAAAGCCGCATATACAAGGAAAAATTGGCGATATGTTTTTGTCGTCTACACGAGCAAGTATTCCTTATCAAGGAAAACTTGTCAAGGAAAAATTGTCAAGGAAAATTTGCTCGTGTAGATGCGGCTTAACCCTTACTTATGCTTGTTATTTGTTTTGTTATTTTGTAGTACTTTTTATATAGTTCTCAGCTAAAAGGGACGGTAGTTGTCAATTGGGTCTTCAGCCTGTTACTGCCTCCTGTCACGCTTTCATTCCTATAATTTATTATTTCCATTTGTATCTCATTATTATTATTATTATTATTATTATTATTATTATTATTATTATTATTATTATTATTGTAACTCATTGTTATTATTTACTCAGTAGGATGTACTCTCCTATCTCTTTATACCAATACTGTAAAAAAATGTATGTTCCCATAATTTATATCATAAAGTAGACAGTACAGTTGGAAATGACAACCAATGATCTTTATTCATATCTAGTTGTACGTTCCCATAATTTATATCATAAAGTAGACAGTACAGTTGGAAAAAGACAACCAATGACCTTTATTCATACCTAGTTGTACGTTCCCATAATTTATATCATAAAGTAGACAGTACAGTTGGAAAAGACAACCAATGACCTTTATTCATACCTAGTTGTACGTTCCCATAATTTATATCATAAAGTAGACAGTACAGTTGGAAAAGACAACCAATGACCTTTATTCATACCTAGTTGTACGTTCCCATAATTTATATCATAAAGTAGACAGTACAGTTGGAAAAGACAACCAATGACCTTTATTCATACCTAGTTGTCCGTTCTCATAATGTATATCATAAAGTAGACAGTACAGTTGGAAAAGGCAACCAATGACCTTTATTCATTACTAGTTGTACGTTCCCATAATTTATATTATAAAGTAGACAGTACAGTTGGAAAAGGCAACCAATGACCTTTATTCATTACTAGTTGTACGTTCCCATAATTTATATTATAAAGTAGACAGTACAGTTGGAAAAGACAACCAATGACCTTTATTCATATCTAGTTGTACGTGTGCCATTCCATGGCTGTTTTGCTATAATCTTTTTAATGATATCTTCTTTAATGCCACATTCCTTCTCTGGCCACCAGTATTCTTGCAGCTTGTCATAAACGCTGAATCTCTTGTCTATATTCAACGCTGCACACAGCTGACACGTCCACGGTGAATCAGTCACAACCTTATATTTCTCTCTCCATTGAAAATATATATTATATTCTTTATCGTTGTTATCTAGTCGTTTAAGATAGTCAGCCAAAGCTTTAATGGTGGGGAAATCTTTCACGTTAATGTACGAGCCTGGGATGGCCATTTTATCATAATCAGCCCCTCCCATCACCACTGGGACGATACCTAACGCTAGACTAAACCAGTATTTCTCGGTGATGTAATCAGTACAGAAGGAATTCTCAAAGGCAAGAATGAATTTATATCTTTGAAGATGTTTCTTGCAGTCAGGTGAGTTCTTTTTACATACACCTGATATACCGCCAACTCCAATCCCTGACTTGCCATACACGTCCACTTTGATCCATATTCGTAGCCTTCTCACGTATTTATCTCTCATCAAACCAGCGTGACTCGACAACCACACCACCAACAAATCTTTGCTTTCGAGGAATCCTAGAAAGTCGTCGTCTTCCTTGTGGCTCGTAATTGGATAATGATAACCGTATGGTCGAAAGATATCGGCGTCATGGCGATAGGACATCGTCCAATTAAAAAACCCGTTTATCACGTGATTTTGGGGCACATTTGAAGGACTCTCAGTCGGGAAAAACACCCATCTCTTTTCGGGATTGCGTGACAGTTGTAACGCATTCAACTCAGCGCGTGACACCATGTCTGCCGCGTGGAAAAAGACAGCATCCGCTTTTTTGATGTCGGTTTTATTGTACGTCAGCCTACAACGAAAGTGAGGGCAACTCATGCCATTCCACTGATTAAGCGATTTTGTATCTTTTACCCACCCCCACGGGAGATCACCGAAGAATCCCGTGTACATGAGGACTAATTTTTCCCGATCACTCGACGACTTTGAGCCGAACAAACTCACCATTTTGTGCCATAACGAGAGTGTTTGAGGTGTCTGTTTTTTGTTCAGATCATTCACTATTCCATCTAGTACTTTAAGACTGTCTTGGTCTATCAATGACTCCATGTATTGTCGAGTTTGTACTGGTGTTCGGGACTTGAATTGAAACTCGTAGAAAATGATTATTGTTGAGATCAAAGCACAGGTAGTAAGACACCAAGTGATCTTAGAAGTACATCGTGGGCCCTTTGCTGTAGTTCCTTGCTCCATGTCTAGCCGATTACTTGTATTCATTCGCTACAAGCAAACAACGCCGTTGAAGACACGTTTGTGAATTAATGACTCCTGAAATGGTCATAAATTACCATTGATTACGTTACTCATATGACTTCTCCTTCAAAAATACTGTATCAATAACGACTAGTTTATCGTACAGGCAATGTATTCAATGACCAGGGGATTTATCTCTTTGAACTCATACGAGACAGTAACGTGTAGCAGCAACAACTGGAAGACATTCGCTTGTTTTGTAAACTTTTGTTATGCTTCACTTGTTCTCGTCTTCAGCTTAGCAAATAAGTCACGCAGTATTTATAGTCTGAGTCTGCGCATTACGTACAAGCTTAGACATCACAAAAAGCTGGCCATAACAGCTAGTGCCGATATTATAAATCTCTAGATTTGCTAGGAGTGGGATTGATCAAGGATTCCACGACTGAATATAGTTAAAAATGTCATTGATGATCCATGCAAGCGTATTTCTACTGACGAGTCCGTAGTGCAGTTAACCGGCTCTGAAACTCCATGGATACAAAGTTTATAACATTTGTAAGTATTTACTATGCCATACAGGCTTTATGGATATCTATTAATCGAGCTGTAGATGATGACATGAGCTACTTTATGAATTCAAGATTCAAGCTGAATTTGCTTACCAGTCACAGTCCCGTTAATACGGACAGTAAAGTGACATGCAAAAGTGTCCGTATTATCCGCACGTCCTTATCAAGCGGGCTTTCATATACTGATCTATATATGGGCTTTTCGTAGGGACAAACAAAACTGTCCGTTTTAAGCGGGCTTTCATGCAAAACTGTCCATAATAAACGGGTGTCCGTATTAAGTGGATGTCCGTAGAGCGAGGTTCCACTGTATAAACAACCACCAAACAAATCGATGGTGTACCACAGGGATCCCACATTTTACAAAGTTGATTCATGGCAACCCAGGCACAGGCAGCCCGGTCGGGAAACAATTTCAATACTAAAAAAATTGCAAGAAAATTTGTGACGTCATCACAAACCAAGATGGCTGCCTCGATGGTTCAGAAGTTTAACTTCCAATGCTAATTAAAAATTTAGAATAAATTCGATGCAATTTTTATCAAGATGGATCTTTATTTGTATATATTTAGATTCATACATGTATGTCTGATTATTATACTACTATTACGTAATATTACCTTATAAGGTCAAGAGAACTCGAAAAATATGGAGCCGTATTACCATAGTTCTAAAGCCGTATTACCATAGTTCTAAAAGCCGTATTACCATAGTTCTAAAACTGGTTTCACTGCAAAGTTTTGAACATTTTGTGACGTCAAATCCATTGTCAATAAGAGTACAGACAATAGAAAACCGCTTGCGGTTTCTTTTTTACAACAACAAAGTCAAAAAATCATCCAAAAGCAAGGATAAAGTTTGAAAGAAAAACCGTTTCAAGCGCGCGCTGGCTCCGTGTGCGAGCGATTCGTCATTGTAAAAGAGCGCGCGGACCTTGAAAGGTTTTGAAATAATTATTAGATAAATTTACTCAAAAACGGACAATTATGTTTTCGTTCAAAGTAGTATAATAAATAACTTATTTGGGGTTTTTCCCGTAATACGGGCTGATATTTTACTCGTTACTCGCATTTTTCCTCGTCCCTTCGGGACTCGGAAAAATACATTCGCAACTCGTAAAATATCAGCCCGTATTACGGGAAAAACCCCAAATAAGATCTAAATAGTCCTGGTTTCCTTGAAGATTAAGATCTCTTCTCTGATTGGCTACGAGATATTTCCCAGAATCCTTATTGAGCCAGGAACGGAAGTACTCACATGTTCATTTGATGTAATTGTCATCATAAAATTCGTTTAATAGTCCCCTTCACAGCGCCATCCTGAAAGGTAGCCGTGCCTTTGCAAAGAAGCGAGCAACCTCGTCCCCAGGGTCCTCTCTTCTCGCTATTTTCAAAATGGCGGACCATTCTCGTACCCAGAGCCCACTCCTCATTTGGTTCGTCGCTGGCTCTGGGAAACCCTGTTGCTCGGTCTTCAAATTTTGACGACCAAGTCGTCAGAGCGCATGCTAGCTCATACTAAAGACCGCTGAGAACGGGTACTGTGGAAGAGTCTACTGGCTACGTAGTGTTCACGTTGGTTTGAATATTCAAACAATGTAACAAGTACACAAGTTTGTACATTTATCTTCGTGTAGCCGTTTAAAAGCCCTTCGACGTTCATCACCCGTTCTTCTCTGGCTCTGTTGCGATAAAGGCTGGACGATAAATACATGTTCTAATATAATCTTGCATGTGAGCCTTCCTGTCTTCCGCTTTGTTATTGTTTCTCTCGAATTATAAACTGATATTCCTTTGAATGCTCACTGCGAGTACGATCGATTGTGTCCAGATTGTGTCTGTAGCCGTTACTTTTATAATTTATGTATTGTTAGATCTCCCTTCACGAATTTATGTCTACACAGTTTCCATTGATTTATTATTCAAAAAAGTATATAGTTTTTGAAAATAATATTGTATGAAATTACTACAACCGTCGCTGTCATTCGCTTCGTTCGCTTTGCAAGTTTGAATCTTTGTCTATCTCATGAACCAATCAAATACGATCATTCATTGTTGATTTCAACAGCCAATGAAATTCGCTAAAATTTCAGTGTTTCCCAGAGCCAGCGACGAACCAAATGAGGAGTGGGCTCTGGGTACGAGAATGAATGGCGGACATTTTAGCGAGAAGAGAGGGCCCTGGGGACGAGGTTGAGAAGCGAGACCAACGGTGACCGTGCAATGATAGAGACATGTGAATAATTGTCCGAGGTGTTAAAAAAGGTCATTGCAAGGTCATCGTTGGTCTCGCTTCGATGCAAAGGCACGGCTAGCTTTCAAGATGGCGCAGGGAACTGTGAAGGGAATTATTCTAATTTTTGTATTTTTTTACAGCCGGAGTAAATGGTACAATGCCACTCACTAAGATGTCTGCTGTTATAATGATAACAATGGTATTCAGTCTTGTATTAATGGTGATGTATTATACCTATCAAAAGCCAAGCGTAGTAAGCACCGCAGAGACAACAGAAACTACTCATCAAACAACACAAGATAATTTATCATCAGATTGCAGAATTCACATTCAAAGTGTTATACGAAAGATGATGGACGCTTATGGGCTGCGTAGTGCAAATAGAACACATAAGAAAGTAGTGCTGGCTTACACGGCTTACTTTGGAGCGAAGCCATGGCGTTGGATGAAAAATACTGACGAGTTCAACCACTGGCAAGGCATCAAGTGTCCATACTTTAGCTGTGAACTGACGTTCAATAGAAAAGATCGACCAAGGAGTGACGCGTTGATATTCCATGCGCGTGACATGCCCTTTATTGATACCTTGCGTTACATATTAGAACGAAAGAACGCTAACCAGAGATGGATCTACTTTGCTATGGAAAGCCCCTTGAACAATCCTGTCACACATCGATATAACGATATGTTTAATTGGACGATGACCTATCGAAGCGACTCGGACATATATCGGCCTTATTCGTATTACTTTGAATCGACAAACATCCCCAAGACCTCTATTAAGGAGTATCTTAAAGGCAAGGATCGTTTTGTTTTTTGGACGTCGAGTCGCTGCGGCCTCACAAGAGACAAATACGTTAAGAAACTCTTAGAATACATCGAAGTAGATGTGTATGGCGGTTGTGGTCGAGATATCGGTGCAGCTGATGTTGGCCAATGCCCCAAACAATCTATACAATGTGAAACGAAACTCAAACGATATAAGTTTCAATTAGCATTCGAGAATTCTTACTGTAAAGACTATGTGACCGAGAAGTACTGGGACGGGATCAAGAAGGGGATCGTCCCAGTAGTTTTAGGAGGCGCGAACTACACTGACCGTGCGGTGGCAATCCCTGGGTCGTTCATCAACGTAATGGACTTCAAATCTGTAAAACACCTCGCAGATTACCTGAATTACTTAGACAAGAATGACACAGCGTACTTGGAGTATTTTCATTGGAAATCCAAATACAGGGTGGTAGACTATGCACCGTGGAACTGTATGTTGTGTGCTCGACTGCATCTTGATTCTAAACCCAAGGTGTATATGTGGCTGGATACGTTTTGGAATGCTAAAACACAGTGTGCAATACATGGGAAATTATTGAAGCAAATGGTTCGTCCAGGACCAAACGGAATACTAAAACACAGTGTGCAATACATGGAAAATTACTGAAGCAAATGGTTCGTCCAGGACCAAAGTCTTATAAGTAAACAAAATAGGAAAACTAAACAAAAACTATAACTAGTTATTATATGAAACTCCTGCATGGGATATAAAGTGTAGGGCTGATGAGCCGCAGTCAGGCCAACTGAGTCATAGTAGTGGTTTTCTTGGATAATGTCTCAGTTCTATTTGATTGCACTCTGCATGTAGACTGCATGGTCTTGAAATTACTGACGTTCGAGAAGTAATGTTTCAAGGCCAACAACGAGGACTAGACGGGATTTCCAGTCCGCACAATTAAGTTCCAGTCCAATATTGTCAGCAGAACTATTTTCAGGGGCGTAGGCAGGGGGAGGTCACAGGCTGCCTGTGACCCCCCTTCTGGGTCTACTCTTTAAATTTCTATGTTTGAGGAGGGGAGGGAGGGGGGGGTGGATTTGGTGGTGAACGATATGGAGTGTGACCCCCCAATGGAACATCCTGGCTACGCCCCTGATTTTTCATTATTGTCGTATTTTTCATTAATTGGACTTGCACTTTAAAGAAAATCCCATATGAAAACTCTGTCCCAATGAATCCTTAATTGGACAGTTTTCATAGATTAAGGGAAAATAGTTCTAGTAATACTGAAGTAATATGACTCCATGCTCGTCCAATTTGGAAATAACTACACTCAAGCAATAATTCCTCAGACAGCCAAATTTGACTCGTCCAATGTGCGCAGTTTCATCCAATTATTTCCAAATTGGACGGCATGGAGTCCTATTACATATACTAATTGTTGTAATGCGTATGCTATTTTAAAATTACTAGCGCGCGCTAGTGCAATATCGATCTGGAATCCCGACATAGCCATTCTTTGATTTTGGGTCTTTTATGGAATGCAAGGATTCCAGAAATAGTCTTTGGTGGAAGTTCTTTTCTGTCTCGACGATCTTTGTTTGTTGAAAATTTAGTTGGTGACCAGTTTCGTTTGCATGTTCTGCTACCTTTGAAGCTGGCGCGTTGTTACAAACAGCTCTCCTGTGTTCTGCTATTAAATCTAGTAGCCATATGTAAAAGGAACATCTGAAAAGCTGGGTAGAATATTGTTGTGGGCCAAGTTGGAAACCAGTTTGTTTATACTCACTGAATTTTCCACCCACATGAAATAAAGTATATGTATGTATGCATTGAGACAACATTACATCAAGGTTGCGTAGCAACCCATTTCAAAGAACTGCTAATCTAGTAGCCATTCATCGTAAAAATTGGCAGATAAAGAAAAGTAGGTGCACGTGGCGTTGATTTTGTAAGCCGATTTCGCATTTTCTGCCCAAGGTACAGAATGTCGTGTGCTCGCGTACACCTAATTAAAAAAAACGTCCTAGGTTTTGTTGCATGATTGCATTATTTCCCAGACCGATTCTATTTTGGGCTTCCAAAATTCGCGATACTACTGTTGTATACTCTACAAACTGAACCTCATCGAAAACAAGTGGGCCGTGACTTTGACAGTCAAAAGCAAAGAAAACATATACACACTGAGCTATACGAGTATTGCCGCACCATATAGAGGCAGAGATAGTTATGTTATCATTATATTTCCATATTTTATATATTATTATTGTATATTATATTGTAATGCGCATCTGAAAATTTAAGGATTGACATTTGCGCAATATAAGTGAATCAATTATTATTATTATTATTATTATTATCATCATTATTATTATTATTGTTATTATTATTATTATTTTAAATTTTGTAAATAAAGATTTTTTATCTATTTTTTTATCTCTTATTTGTAATTTGTTTTGAGAAAAGAAATAAAGTTATTATTATTATTATGATTATGATTATTACTATTATTATTATTATTATTATTACTATTATTATGATTTATTTATTTATTTATTTAAAATCTTTTGACAGACGGCCTACGTCAGCAGAGCTGATTTTCAGAAGGGCTCTGTATAGAGAAATATAAATATAAATATAAATATGATTATTATTATTATTACTATTATTATTATTATTATAATTCTTATTACTATTATTATTATTATTATTATTGTTATTATTATTATTATTATTATTATTATTATTATTACTATTATAATAATATAGATGCAAAAATTACTCGATTTTGATTGGCTGAGAGCTTTGCTATTTATTCTAAACACTGTGCAAAAAAGTGTAACACAGTGCAAAAGAGTGTAACACAGTGCAAAAGAGTGTAACACAGTGCAAATTACAAACAAAATTTCGCTTTTGATTGGCTAATAAACAATAGAAAATAATTTTAGCCAATCACATTGCAGTGGTTTCCATGGCAACAGAAAATTCACAGAATTTCAAAAATTTCAAGATGGCGGATCTTTGCCGAAAAAGGGTTGAAAAAACGCTACCAAAATCACTGAAAAATCAATTTTATGCAGTACAAAAGACAGAAAGATTTGAAAGAAGGACTCGCTGCCTGTTATTCTGGAGTTAACAAGCACCAAAAACAACATTTTCACCATTTTATAGACTCGACATGAAAGTTGACGGGGAAGCCTTCGATTCTCAGTCTAGAAAGGAAAACTGAAAACTACATGTACGTGATAAATGAAGAACTTTGTTGGCTCTTGTAAGCAAAAGGTACTTCAAACTTCTACAAATTAATGAGTATATTCAACTTTGGTTTGAGTGGTCAGGAAAGTAATCAAGGATATCCAGTGATTTACAGTAAGTTTGGTCGAATTTCTCTCTGAGTGCATGAATGAACTCTCAATTAAAAACTGAGGTCTGAGGATCAAACTTTTGAGCTTTCGGGAATAGAAAATCAGAGTTTTGTACTCGTTTCAACTTTCTAAAAACGATGAACAGCCTTTGTACTTATTACTGTTTGTTGCTACAATCATTATGTACTATAGTTGTTGTGTTGTAGTGTCGATTAATTTGATGTCAAATAAACGAGTACTTCGCTACGTGCATGCTTGTTTTCATGTGTCCTTTGCTGTCTAATTTTCGCTAAATTTTTGCATCTATATTATTAATAAGTAATCATACGGTTTCTTGTTCAATTTGGGATAATTCGCACTCGTGTGTTTTTCAAAGAGCTCAAATTGCACTCGACCTACGGTCTCGTGCAATTTGAACTCTTTGAAAAACACACTCGTGCGAATTAATCCCAAATTGAACTCGAAACCGTATGATTACCTATACTTATTATTATTATTATTATTATTACTATTATTATTATTATGAATAATAATATTATTATTATTATTATTATTATGAAATATATATTGCTTATATTATATTATTCATATTTATTGTTTGTATTTTAATATCATTAGATAATATTATTATTATGATTATTATTACTATTATTATTATTATTATTATTATTATTATTATTATTATTATTATTATTATTACTATTATTATTTCGAATGATCGAAAACGTTTATCAAACTAAATAAAATGTATATCTTACATATGTAACAATTATATAATCCTGGCGTGATGACACACACTATTATTATTATTATTATTATTATTATTATTATTATTATTATTATTATTATTATTATTATTATTATATTTATTATTATTATTATTATTATTACATTTATTATTATTATTATTATTATTATTGTTATTATTATTATTATTATTATTATTATTATTATTATTATTATTATTATTATTATTATTATTATATTATTATTATTATTATTATTATTATTATTATTATTATTATTATTATTATTATTATTATTATTATTATTATTATTATTATTATTATTATTATTATTATTATTATTATTATTATTATTATTATTAGAGTATGGAGTTCGGGTTGATCTAAGTGTTCGCAAAACGACGGCCTAGTTAAATATATATTAACTAGATTTTAAATTATTGTACATTATTCTAAACTGATCATATGTTTCTTACCGTGAATAAATACATTTTTGTTTGCCTGCATGTCTGTCTGCCTCGATTAGTATTTACCCCTCGTATCTATAACGACAATCAGTAATTTGCATAATATAATAATAAGTGAGCAAAATAAAATAATGAAATAAAATAAAATAATTTAAATAGTCTAATTTATATATGGAAGATCATACAAAAAAAAGCCCATCAATTTCAATAAAACATCGTAACGTTATAATTATATGATCATTTTAAAGCTTGCTTATGCGTAGACTTGACTGACCAGGCTAGTCAGTCCAAAGCTCAATTTTTCGCTATAATGTTGTACGATTAGTAGAATCGCTCTAAAATTTTGCAGGTTTATTTCTGTTTGTATTTTGTTCGAAGAGATCGCTATAAGTACTTTAATATATTACTGTTTCTGTAGTTGACGAGATATTAATAATAATAATAACAATAATAACAATAACAATAATAGTAAAAATAAAAATAAAAATAATTATTATTATTCTGATGTCGATTGAATAGAATGGATAGGATGGAATGGAATCGGAAATGTCCAGATCAGACCCTAAAATTCTCATATTTCACTATAAACTGATTCCCAATCCTATAGACTTATAACTTTGAAGACACCCTTATGTTAATTGAAAACCTTATAGAAGTAACGCTCTAAAGCCTTATGCTATAGTCTAGACGGCAACATGGCAATTATTGAGACGGAGCAAACCATTCTTGAAAATCCACCGGGATTTAAAACAATATAAATACCCTTTTAAATGAACGAGTATAGTTTATTTCTTACAATTTACAAGTAGTGAATAAGAGTCAATTCTCTCAAGCTAAATAGAAATTGAAATACAGAAGTTTCAAGTGTCACTTAGAGTCTTTTTCAGTGATGGTTGAATTTGGTCAACAGTTGGCTCACTGACATTAGCACCGCCGAACACTTCGCATCAACTGAACAATAGCATTACGCATTGCTGGTATTCTCCAGAAATAAATGACTGGGTTTAACAAACTGTTTAACATGAGAAGTGTATTAGTTGATGTGTTAGCAATAAACTGTTCTATTCCTGTTTTTCTGGTCACAATGAATGTAGTTTGAGTAAACAAAGTAGGACAATAACACAACAAAAATACACAAGTAATGTAATACATCGTGTTGACCGATCTCTTGTATCTCTGCATCTTTATGGTTGGCTGTGCTGATTGCTGTTGAGATTGGTTGTCTGCTAAGTGTCGGCGAAGGAATCGAGACATTTTCAACATCAAAAAGACATTTAGTAGAATGACAAAAAATGAAAAAATTACATCAACCATTTCCACCGCCGGATGTTCTACCATTACATAGAACAAACCCCACGACAAACTGAGAATCCAAATTGTTATTACAGCTATACAAGACCGCTTAGTTGTGACAAGTATTTGGTATCTTAAATGCATGTGAATAGCAAGAAATCGATCGATAGTGACGGCGGTGACTGTTAGAAAGGATGCTGTTACCAATAGAGGGAAAAAACTTTACTTACTATGATCAAACCGATTTTCCATAAGGGAACATTTCTCGTCCACTGCGCAAACATAAGAGAAAAATAGGCCGGCTGTAGTACAACACCAACACTAAAGTCAGAGATGGCTAAACTAAGAATAAGGATGTAGGAAGGGGTTCGTAAAGACGTCGTCTTCACAAAAGTCAAGATGGTCAAGAAGTTTGAAATCGAAGCCAGGAAGGAGCTCACAGCATTAATGACCATCATGGACACAAAAAAGTTTCGAAAGTGAGCATCTGTTTCCAAACTGAGCATCAAGTCAAATCCTCTTGCTGTTTTCAGTCCCTCTGTTGTTGAATTGTTCGTATTCATGTTTGGCTGTGACGATTTCAGTGTTAATTTCGATCGCTCAGTTTCTCACTGAACATCCAAAGCAGCTGCAGTTTGTTGCAGAATCTCGACCTAGAAACGATTGTCAAATATCATTCTGTAGATTGGTAATTCAGGTGTTCCAATCTTTACTGAACTTGTACACCTTGAAACTTGTGAACATGGACGCTTGTATTGTACAAGGAGTGTACTTGGCGACTTCTAACGCGAATCAGACTCGAACCCCGACGTCTCTGCAGCCCCGAAAATACTCCCCTGGATGGATTTCTCGAAGTCTGTACGCTTTCAGTTGTCTCAGATCGATTTTATACAGTGCGTTCAGCAGGAATTTCGTGTCTTGATCTGTATTCTCTCCTAAAGGGCGGCGGTTTGACTGATAGGAAGAGATCGATCCCACTTGATAATTGCATTGAAGATCGTTCTATCATTGGACGAAATGGTGAGGTTTAGGTGTCCATCTCAGCAGTAGTTTTGAATATGGATCGAAGCCCGACTTAATTTTATAATTGTAGGGTGATTGACTATTACGTACTGAGACATCTGTTGCCTATATTTGATTATGGTTATGATGAAATAAGCTGCAAACGTGGCATGGAATATTCGAGAACTGAGATGGGTTCGTTTGGAAAACCAAAATGGACTTGAAACTTTTGGAAAAAATTGACCAAAAAGGAAAACGTGCATGTACGGGATCCAGATAACTTCATTAGTTTCAAAGTCGACGTGCTGTTTTAAAGACCAACATTGTTTAATCACAGTGTATCGTATCTCACAAATGCTATCGAGACTGTTGAATCAACGTGATCTGGTCGTCGATCTATGTGCTGTGTGAAAAAAGCTTGCATGTGAAGCTGCTTGAAATGGAATATATAATGACGCAGCTTGTAATACTTTCCTCGTTTCAGAGGAAATTGGTTTTCGAATTGGTCGTCGTATTTTGTCTAATGTGCAGCTGGTATTTCACTAATTTTAGTCCAATATTGCAAATGTTTTTCACGATTTTCGTGAGCCGATACTTTTTGTTTACATTCATCAATTTTTCCCGCCTAAACGGGGCGGCCGCGTTGAAACATTAGAGTTAAGCATCACGTTTACGGCGAACGCCAAACGTCAGATTGACTTTTAAGTTTCGTTTTAAAAGCGTCAAATAAACGGGAAAAACTTCCAAATGAATACTTATGATTTTAAGAACGAGAAAATGACCTCATTTACGACTAAACGCGAAAGGATGGAGAGCAACTGCAGCAAAACCATGATCACGTGTACAGTTTTGAGCGTGGTCCGTACCGAGTTTTTTTCCACGGCCTTACATAAAAAGCGGGGAACGAGTTCCCATAACTTCCTGTACGGACCGAGCAAGCGAGGTTAATACGATATTTATTATATAGCTTTTCCTTACTTTTCTGTTTTCAGCGGGCCGTACGGGAAGTTACGGCCCGCCAATTGACCAAAAAGAGCGCGCGTATAGTATCTGTGCTATATAAATACTCGTTACATTTGTAAGTGAATGCTGTGAGTTGTAATAATTGATAAATATATAAATAAGACAATAATATAACTACTGATTTATGAACGAATTAAAAATGCAGAATAAGGATGATATGAACAAATACTTATTTTCGAGATATTTTGGTTTGTTGAAATTTTCAAGAGTGTGAAAATGTCAAATTACGGAATCATAATTATAATTCCATAATAATTTTACATTCAAAAGAAGCGTTCTTTGACAAAAAACAAAAAAGATTTGAAGATTAACTGATTAAGTTCACTTATAGGTTTGGACCTCCTGTGCTTCAACTGATGGCGACTGGCCTTCTGACGAGTGATACAACCTGAGTTGATGGGTAAAGGCTAGTTTCCATAACCCAAACCGCCCTTGATCGATAGCAGTCTGGGAACGAGTTTGCATAATGAGACGTCGGCCGTAGACGTAACGAAGTTTGGCGTTACGTATTTTCAAGATGTCTACGTTTGTGAAATCAATCTTCTTTATATCGGTCGGTTCTCTGCTTGAATTATCTCTACATCACCTTTAAAATGTCATCCAAATGTGTTTATGCTGTCTACATCTACTCAGCGAAGCTTTAACGACGAAAATTTCGAACTATCGAGGGCAGTTTGAGTTATGGAATCAAGTCTCTACGACAAGGAACGATTTAGTTTCCATAACCCAAACTGCCCTTGTTGATTCTTGGACAAGTCATGGAAACAACGCAAATGTAAGTAATCTTTTACTATGATAATGTATTTAATTGAAAATTCATGCACTATTAAAGTCTTATAGTGGAAATTTTGGTTATGGTGAATACATTAAAAAAAAGCTTAGTACATTGCATTGCTTGTAAAAATGATAATAGAGTTAACTGTACTGTCTCAAGACAAACACCCATCTGTTAAAGATCTATTAAAATTAAGCCTGTATTACTGTAAACAACAACATTTGACTTGAGCAACATCTTTCAGACTAATTATAATTCATGAGACAAACACAATGGAACCCCCCTCCCCTCCTTGGGGGGGAAGGGGGGGGGGGGGGGGGGATTGTACTTTGGGGTAAAATGGGTAAGGATGACCATCGGAAAATATATATAGGGAGTATTTCCCCTGGGAATGGAACATGGTTTGGAAATCTGATGCTAATATTACCATAAAATGTAGCAAACTTTAAATTTGAATTTCTCGAAGAATTATTAACTGTTGAAGTTATACGTGGTGGATATATTACTTGACATTTCTTTCATAACATTCACAACATTAACATATTAACATTCACGTTATGGGCCAACTTTGTGAATTAAAGTCATAGATGTTGATGTTGATGTTCATTATCATAAATGCCTTTTGACTACCCTGGGTACCAGAGACCATTGTGTATCTCTCCTAAGCTCTACAAGAACACCTACGGCTTGAGAGATAAAAAATAAGGGTCTCTGGTACCCAGGGTACCATTTTACATGCTCTTCAATAATGTTGGTTATACTATATATATATACTGTATATATATGTTGTGGTTTAATTTTTTTCCCCGGTTTACTTTTTTAGGGATCAAACTGGGTGAAAGCGAAAAAAACAGGCCTGGAAACACCCAAACTACCAAACGGGCCACACATACCTGATATACCTTACAATACGATACAATGAATATGTTAATGTAGTTAATTTTTTCCCAGGTATAAAATTTTCCAGTTCATTTTTTCAAGGCAGAGAAAGAATAGAATATATTTGTGAACGAAATAGATAAGGGAAAAAATAGCTACAATCCCCCCCCCCCCCCCCCCATAAAGAATGTGGGGTAAAGGGAGAGATGGGTGGAATGGATGTGGAGATGTAAGAGTGTGATGCAGAGAAATGGATGGTAGAAAGGACGGAGAAAGAAGAAAGAGATGGAAAGTAAGTGGATGAACTAGAGTGACAGGTGTAGATATGGATGATAGAAAAGAGGAGAAGAATGAAAGAAGTGGAATGTGAGTGGAAAAATAGAGTGACAGGTAGAGAGATGCATGGATGTTTGAAATGAAGACAAGAGGGAAGTGGAAAGTATGTGGAATAGCTATAAAGTGACAGATAGAGAAATGGACGAAGGATATTAGATGAAAGATAGAAGGGGATTGTAAGTATAAAAAATAAGGTGACAAATGGAGAAATGGATGATAGAATTGAAGAAAAGAGAGAAAGAAGTACATTACACTCATCTCCCTTCTCTTTATTTCCAACATCCTTCTTTAGACTTCATACTAGTTCATCTTCAAACATTCCACTTCTTCCATCTTTCTCTTCTTTTTCACCATCCATTTCTCCACTTGCCACTCCGGTTTTTCCACTTACATCTCTCTTCTGATTTTCTGGCCCTCCTCAATAACACCCTCTCTCCCTTCCTCTCCCCCAGCCCCTCACCCTTAAAATTCCACTCTCATCCATCCCCATTCTCTCCCCTTCCCATAAACCTACACTCTCTCATCCATTTCCCATATCCCACTGCCCTCCCCCACGAATGTCACCCTTATTCCCCCCCCCCTTTCTCTCTCTCTTTCACCTTCTACTCCATATCCAAGCCTCCCATCTCCATTCCCCCATTCTCTCTAGCCCTTTTCTAACATCCCCAGCAGATTCCTCCACTCCACTTCACTTTCTCTCCTTTCACCCCCTCCAGTTCAAACTCTCACATTCAACTTACCTTCTTACCTTCACCCCTCATCTCTACTGTTCTTCCATAACCCAGCCCACCATTCTAACTTTCCCTCTCCAAAAAAAACTCTAAATTCACACTCCCCTCCCCTCCCATCCCTCCTCTTCTTCTACTCTCTCTCCCCCTTCCTCTCCCCCAGCCCCTCAACCTTAAATTCCCACCCTCATCCATATATAAATTCCCCCCCTCCCCCACATCCCAGCCCTCCTTCCCTACATTCTCTCCCCTTCCCTTTAATCCACACTCTCATCCATTCCCCATAGCCCCTCTCCGGTGAACATCACCCTAATCTTTCTCGTTTCTCTTTCACCTTCCACTCCATATCCGAGCCTTCCATCTAATTAATCTCTATTCCCCCTTTCTCTCCAGCCCATTTTCTAACATCATCCCCAACAGATCAAAACTCCCCTTCTCCCCCCCCCCCCTCATCAAAAATGTTAAGGTTGTGATTGTTATGAAAGAAATGTAAAGTAATATCCACCACGTAATTCTTCGAGAAATTCAAAGTTAAAGTTTGCTAAATTTTATGGTAATATTAGCATCAGATTTCCAAACCACGTTCCATTCCCAGAGGAAATACTCCTTATATATATTTTCCGATGGTCATCCTTACCCATTTTATCCCAAAGTACAACACCCCCCCCCCCCCCCCTTCCCCCCCAAGGAGGGGAGGGGGTTCCATTGTGTTTGTCTCATGAATTATAATTAGTCTGAAAGATGTTGCTCAAGTCAAATGTTGTTGTTTACAGTAATACAGGCTTAATTTTAATAGATCTTTAACAGATGGGTGTTTGTCTTGAGACAGTACAGTTAACTCTATTATCATTTTTACAAGCAATGCAATGTACTAAGCTTTTTTTTAATGTATTCACCATAACCAAAATTTCCACTATAAGACTTTAATAGTGCATGAATTTTCAATTAAATACATTATCATAGTAAAAGATTACTTACATTTGCGTTGTTTCCATGACTTGTCCAAGAATCAACAAGGGCAGTTTGGGTTATGGAAACTAAATCGTTCCTTGTCGTAGAGACTTGATTCCATAACTCAAACTGCCCTCGATAGTTCGAAATTTTCGTCGTTAAAGCTTCGCTGAGTAGATGTAGACAGCATAAACACATTTGGATGACATTTTAAAGGTGATGTAGAGATAATTCAAGCAGAGAACCGACCGATATAAAGAAGATTGATTTCACAAACGTAGACATCTTGAAAATACGTAACGCCAAACTTCGTTACGTCTACGGCCGACGTCTCATTATGCAAACTCGTTCCCAGACTGCTATCGATCAAGGGCGGTTTGGGTTATGGAAACTAGCCTTTACCCAATGAGTTGATGATTTCGCTTGATAATGATCTTCCTTTTCATCACGTTTCATCAAAAGTCAGTCTTGAATATTAGTACGTACTACACTGAAGTATATAAGGGAGAAGATTAATGCACAGTAGTATTTTAGTCCAGTCCAGATGTACTCGATTTCATTTCTGAGTGTAATGTACGTGTATAGCCGCCAAAGAACGTGTTCGAGCACCCGTGTAATGTTATTACCACCGCTGATCATAAGTACTGCGTGCTCCGAAAATCGATCATCTAAGCTAACAGAAATCTCGATTGTTGCCAGCATTAAAAGACGGCACGAGTTTCGCTGTTCGATACCCTCATATTTTAGTTGTTTAAAATCATATAGAAGAGCCGGTATAGGGAGCTCTAATAACTAGCTGTATATGCATGGATGATTGTATTTTGAAAAATGTGGCTCATTTACTGGTTCCGAGACATCCTTCCCGTCACACCTTCTTTGATTCATGATTTGAATCATATACGCTTGAGCGTAATATTTACTTGCATATTCGATTCATGATTTGAATTACCGTAAATGCTCGATTTAGCCCTCCGGGCGCTTATAAAAATGTTAGACCTCTAGAGGGAGGCGCTTATTCGAGGGGGGCGCTTAATGGCAGCAGGGCGCTTATTTATTTTCTCCGATGTTGAACTCAATGTTTTCTTTATTACCGGTATACGGTACTGTAACATACATATACAGTGAATACAAATAGTAAACATGTATCGTGCGGTACTTGGTAAACGCAAGTTTTACTTGATTAAATAATACAAGAGTAGTTTCTGCATTTCCTATAGCGGGAGGGAGGGGGAGCTTCTTGGAAGGAGGGGGCGCTTATTGGAAGGGGCGCGCTTATAATTTTTTTTAGACCTCTAAGGTGGGGCGCTTATTCGAGGGGGGCGCTTATTGGAAGCAGGGCGCTTAATCGAGCATTTACGGTATATATGCTTGAGCGATTTTATTTAACCCGTGGATACTTTTTGTTTCTTTGTTTCGTGACTGTTCTCACTAGCTTACACTTTTCCACGGGTTGAATAAAGACGCTCTACCCTTATAGTATTTATCATAGTATGATATTTTTATTATTTATTATTTTATAATTCTTATCTCTTAACATAGTATTTATTTAGTTTTAGTATTTATATTATTAGTGTATTTTATTTTAGGGCCTCTATTGATAACAGATTTTTACAGCTTTGTAAATACTGATAGAGCTACCCTGTGTAAATAAAGGCATCTATCTATCTAATCTATAACACCGTAAAAAAGCGTACTAACTTACATGGAAACTAGTATGGTCTGCGTCGATGTATATTAAATGATAAATTCAATGATTATAGGAAATCTATAACACCGTGAAAAGAGTAAAGTTAAAGTTAAAACGTTACTGATGTTTCGAGGCTTAACATTCAAAGAAATAGCGTGTGCAATTCTCCCTCTTTTCAACAACTACCTTTAGCTTTAGCTCTTCCGACGAAGGGCTAATGCTCGAAACGTCAGTAAAGTTAAGTACTCACTTTTTTTTACAGTGTTATGTAATCCTTTAAGCTTTGAATTAACCATTAAACACCATTACAATCCAGGCCCCGGTTTCACGAACGGTGAATAGCGCTATCCAACGTATAAAATTTATTGGATAACTGCATCAATTTTATCCGTTGGATAAGACTTATCCGGTCGATAGCGCTATTCACCTTTCGTGCAACCAGGGCCAGGACACTTATAAAAGGAATCCAGTCACTCAGTCATTGTCACATTTATTGTACAAGTGATGATGTTTATGTGGTTTCTATAGTAACATCGGTTGTCTTGTTTGATTCTCGCTCCACCAAGTGAACGTGCATGGAGCCATCCCTACATAGAAAACAAATCATAAGTCGATGAGCGTCGAGTGACGATTAATCCAAATATTCATGAGCGACATTGGTAAAAAATGTACTGAGCATGCGTCAACTGAATAAGAAATGTCACGCAATAGGCACGCAAACTGTCACGCAATAGTCACACGAAATCTATAGGTGTTTTTTGTTTTTTCATTGTATTTTCGTTAGAATAACTTACTTTCTGACGTGAAACGTTGCAGAGAATTTGAGCTGGCCCTTCGGCATGGCAGACAATTCCTTCAACACAATCTGTAACAAGCAATATATTATTCAACCCAATACATTGGGTGTGATTACGGCTCTTTGAAAGCAAAATAAAACTCAAGATAAAACACTTCAAAGTGTTGTTTGTAATAAATAGGCAACTTGCACTAATTGGTCACGTAACCCCAACCTCCTTAAATCCAACAGCAGTGTCAAAATGAAGTCCAGAAATGAAAAGAGCAGCTCGAAATTAGCAAAAGGGCGAAGTTTCAGCTCATAATGTCTCACACAGGAGAAATGACATTTAAAATAATTTTATTAGGATTCGTATTGGAAAATGTGCTGGATTGCAAGCTCTTGCCATCCAATGCATTTTCCAAACAAAATCTTAGAAAACGATCAATTTTATTTTTAATGTCATTTCTCCTGTGTCAGACATTATGCGCTGAAACTTCGCTCTTTACTAATTTCGAGCTGCTCTTTTCATTTCTGGAATTCATTTTGACAACGCTGTTCGATTTAAAGGCGATGGAGTCACGTGACTTCTTAGTAAAACAGTTAGAGCTGCATCTACACGAGCAAGTCTTCCTTGTCAAGGAAAAATTGGCGATGTTTTTGTCGTCTACACGAGCAAGTCTTCCTTGACAAGGAAAACTTGTCAAGGAAAATTTGCTCGTGTAGATGCGGCTTAGCTCTTACAAACAACAGTCTTACTGATTAATAGGAAGGCCTACTCTACTGTACAGAAATAGATGACCGCCGTTAATACTCATGTGACGTCATGGTCAACGTCATCAACAACTCATTATGTTAGCCTTCTGGAGTGAAAAGGCTCAAGTTTTAATAGAGTCGTTTTCGTATGAGTGGGAACCCTGTGGTACCATGACACTCAAATGGCTTCCTTTCTGAACCAATCAAAAAGCGTGCAGATCTATGCATCTCATTCAATCAAATTCTTTCAATACGGCACGATACCGTAACGACTCTATGCCTTTTGCAGCTTACTGTCAACAGAAGTACAGCCGCCATGTTGGGTGAACTAATGATGCTTTATAAGGTAATTTGTCGCTTGGTAATCACATGAGTTCCCAGTGGCTCAGTGGTTAGAGCGCCTGACTAGTATCCAGGAGGTCACGGGTTCAAATCCCGTCTGGGCTCAGTATTTTTCTGACTCTTTTTACGCTTGATGAAACCTTACGAACTACATTACTAATGATGCTTTGTTATGGCATTAGCAGGGTGTAACTCTGTAGTAGTGCTGTTCAGTGATTTACCTTGCACAGCAGTGTCTTACTCGATTGTTGGTTCATCAAGTCGTCTACTTCAAAAACTGACAAACAAACACTTTCCTGAAAAGCCAACACAGTCGTCATGACAACATTCTGCTCATTATTCAATAGTCCCCTTCACAGTTCCCTGCGCCATCTTGAATTATAACATAGCATTGATATAACGCGCGCTCTGGTTGGCTAATAAGCGTGCGCGAGCGTGCATCCATAACTCAATGGACGCACGCTCACGTCATCGGCATAGCGCGCGCTCTGAAATCAATTGGAAAATAAAATTGTTTTATATGAATTTGCAGTAACTATGTTATAAAAGGAATGGTCAACGCTTCAGCTGTGCGTCCATCGAGTTATGGATGCGCTTGGTCGGCTGCTAAGCACTCAAGAAGCTAGAGTGCTCTTACGCTTCTCTCGTGCTTAGCAGTCTCCCGCGTGCATCCATAACTTGATGGACGCACGCTGAGCATTGACCATTCCTTCAAGGTAGCCGTGCCTTTGCATGGAAGCGAGACCAACGGTGACCGTGCAATGATAGAGACATGTGAATAATTGTCTAAGATGTTAAAAAAGGTCTCTATCATTGCAAGGTCACCGTTGGTCTCGCTTCCATGCAAAGGGACGGCTACCTTTCAAGATGGCGCTGGGAACTGTGAAGGGGACTATTGTGTAGCGAACTCGCGCCATCAGCACTCTTTCGTCTAATTTGCATTTATTTAATAATAATAATAATAATAATAATAATAATAATAATAATAATAATAATAATAATAATAATAATAATAGTAATAATAGTAATATAATAATAATAATAATAATAATAATAATAATAATAATAACAACAACAATAATAATAATAATAATAATAACAACAACAACAATGTACAGAACAACGTTTTCGTACCTGGTTGTCTTGTGAAGTAGTAAATGTGTATGTTCGCCTGAGAGGGAATGGAGACAACTTGGGGATGACTGGAACCAATCTTGGATCATTAGCATCCACCTGACCATCATAACACAGTTAATTATTTTTTTTTCGGTCCGGTATCCTAAGAAATCGCGCGCTCTGATTGGTTGTTGAAGCGGGCGGTATTTTCTATATCTGACCATGGTCCACGGTATCCTAGCATTATGTATTCAATTTCCTCACGTGGAATTTCAATTTGAGATGCAAAAGTACACGGCATTGTGAGAAATGAATGTAATGCCGCTGCAATCAACTCGCAGTTCCACGCGCAGTAATTGAAAACATAATGAATCACGTGACTTTATTGTAGTATTGTAGTCTTTTCATCTGGACAACTTTTTTGAGAATGACTGTATATTAGAATTATTTGACATACAAGATTTATTGGATGGAAAACTTACAGAAACACAGATAGTTCTTGCCATACATTCTAGTTCAGCCAATAAGCCAGGTTCTCGTTCTTCTTTGCTTCCCTGAAGAAGAGATGCCTGAAAGCATTTGATGGATTGCATATTAGTAGGGGATGGGTGGGTAAGCAACACCATACTACAGCTGTGTACTGTCAGTAAGTTAGTACCTGTATAGCAGCACCATACTACAGCTGTGTACTGTCAATAAGTCAGTACCTGTATAGCAGTACCATACTACAGCTGTGTACTGTCAGTAAGTCAGTACCTGTATAGCAGTACCATACTACAGCTGTGTACTGTCAGTAAGTCAGTACCTGTATAGCAGTACCATACTACAGCTGTGTACTGTCAGTAAGTCAGTACCTGTATATAGCAGTACCATACTACAGCTGTGTACTGTCAGTAAGTCAGTACCTGTACATCAGTACCATACTACAGCTGTGTACTGTCAGTAAGTCAGTACCTATATAGCAGTACCATACTACAGCTGTGTACTGTCAGTAAGTCAGTACCTGTATAGCAGTACCATACTACAGCTGTGTACTGTCAGTAAGTCAGTACCTGTATAGCAGTACCATACTACAGCTGTGTACTGTCAGTAAGTCAGTACCTGTATAGCAGTACCATACTACAGCTGTGTACTGTCAGTAAGTCAGTAACTGTATAGCAGTACCATACTACAGCTGTGTACTGTCAGTAAGTCAGTACCTGTATAGCAGTACCATACAGCAGCTGTGTACTGTCAGTAAGTCAGTACCTGAATAGCAGTACCATACAGCAGCTGTGTACTGTCAGTAAGTCAGTACCTATATAGCAGTACCATACTACAGCTGTGTACTGTACTGTCAGTAAGTCAGTACCTGTATAGCAGTACCATACTACAGCTGTGTACTGTCAGTAAGTCAGTACCTGTATAGCAGTACCATACTACAGCTGTGTACTGTCAGTAAGTCAGTACCTGTATAGCAGTACCATACTACAGCTGTGTACTGTCAGTAAGTCAGTACCTGTATAGCAGTACCATACTACAGCTGTGTACTGTCAGTAAGTCAGTACCTATATAGCAGTACCATACTACAGCTGTGTACTGTCAGTAAGTCAGTACCTGTATAGCAGTACCATACTACAGCTCTGTACTGTCAGTAAGTCAGTACCTGTATAGCAGTACCATACTACAGCTGTGTACTGTCAGTAAGTCAGTACCTGTATAGCAGTACCATACTACAGCTGTGTACTGTCAGTAAGTCAGTACCTGTATAGCAGTACCATACTACAGCTGTGTACTGCCAGTAAGCCAGTACCTGTATAGCAGTACCATACTACAGCTGTGTACTGTCAGTAAGTCAGTACCTGTATAGCAGTACCATACTACAGCTGTGTACTGTCAGTAAGTTAGTACCTGTATAGCAGCACCATACTACAGCTGTGTACTGTCAGTAAGTCAGTACCTGTATAGCAGTACCATACTACAGCTGTGTACTGTCAGTAAGTCAGTACCTGTATAGCAGTACCATACTACAGCTGTGTACTGTCAGTAAGTCAGTACCTGTATAGCAGTACCATACTACAGCTGTGTACTGTCAGTAAGTCAGTACCTGTATAGCAGTACCATACTACAGCTGTGTACTGTCAGTAAGTCATATAGCAGCACCATACTACAGCTGTGTACTGTCAGTAAGTCAGTACCTGTATAGCAGTACCATACTACAGCTGTGTACCGTCAGTAAGTCAGTACCTGTATAGCAATACCATACTACAGCTGTGTACTGTCAGTAAGTCAGTACCTGTACAGCAGTACCATACTACAGCTGTGTACTGTCAGTAAGTCAGTACCTGTATAGCAGTACCATACTACAGCTGTGTACTGTCAGTAAGTCAGTACCTGTATAGCATTACCATACTACAGCTGTGTACTGTCAGTAAGTCAGTACCTGTATAGCATTACCATACTACAGCTGTGTACTGTCAGTAAGTCAGTACCTGTATAGCAGTACCATACTACAGCTGTGTACTGTCAGTAAGTCAGTACCTGTATAGCAGTACCATACTACAGCTGTGTACTGTCAGTAAGTCAGTACCTGTATAGCAGTACCATACTACAGCTGTGTACTGTCAGTAAGTCAGTACCTGTACAGCAGTACCATACTACAGCTGTGTACTGTCAGTAAGTCAGTATCTGTATAGCAGTATCATACTACAGCTGTGTACTGTCAGTAAGTCAGTACCTGTATAATAATAATAATAATAATAATAATAATAATAATAATAATAATATATAATAATAATAATAAATAAAAAGCAGTACCATACTACAGCTGTGTACTGTCAGTAAGTCAGTACCTATATAGCAGTACCATACTACAGCTGTGTACTGTCAGTAAGCCAGTACCTGTATAGCAGTACCATACTACAGCTGTGTACTGTCAGTAAGTCAGTACCTGTATAGCAGTACCATACTACAGCTGTGTACTGTCAGTAAGTCAGTACCTATATAGCAGTACCATACTACAGCTGTGTACTGTCAGTAAGCCAGTACCTGTATAGCAGTACCATACTACAGCTGTGTACTGTCAGTAAGTCAGTACCTGTATAGCAGTACCATACTACAGCTGTGTACTGTCAGTAAGTCAGTACCTGTATAGCAGTACCATACTACAGCTGTGTACTGTCAGTAAGTCAGTACCTGTACAGCAGTACCATACTACAGCTGTGTACTGTCAGTAAGTCAGTATCTGTATAGCAGTATCATACTACAGCTGTGTACTGTCAGTAAGTCAGTACCTGTATAATAATAATAATAATAATAATAATACTAATAAATAATAATAATAATAAATAAAGCAGTACCATACTACAGCTGTGTACTGTCAGTAAGTCAGTACCTATATAGCAGTACCATACTACAGCTGTGTACTGTCAGTAAGCCAGTACCTGTATAGCAGTACCATACTACAGCTGTGTACTGTCAGTAAGTCAGTACCTGTATAGCAGTACCATACTACAGCTGTGTACTGTCAGTAAGTCAGTACCTATATAGCAGTACCATACTACAGCTGTGTACTGTCAGTAAGCCAGTACCTGTATAGCAGTACCATACTACAGCTGTGTACTGTCAGTAAGTCAGTACCTGTATAGCAGCACCATATGCTGTGATTTCATCAGGATTAATACGTCTACAGATTTCTTTACCAACAAAATAATCTTTTAGCATTTGTTGTATTTTAGGGATCCATGTAGTACCACCAACTAAGATAACCTGTACAATACACAAACAGCATCAAATGTAATTATATGGATAAGTTGCATGTCTGCTAATGGTACTATGTCCACTGCTTCAATACTCCTGTTTCGAGTTTGTTTAGACACCGCTGTACTCCTTGACAAAAGATTGTTGAATGTCAACACTTTTCCGCGTTCTCGTCGGTATTTGTGAATAATTTACACTGAATTAAGGCTTAGCCTGAGCAAATGCGTCTTTTGTCAAGGACAGCGGTCATCGCTTAACAACTCGAAACTGGAGTATTATTAGAGAAAAACCCATATACATTGTCTACACTACTTTAACTAGCCTATGCTCAAAAGAAAAATGTATGAGTCAATTTCTTCATATCTGTATATATTTAGTAGTTAGTTTTTATCAATAGAACATTTTCCCATAATTGGGGTTAGGAGATAGAACTAAATTATACCGAAATAATCTGCGTCAGTGAAGATGTTTTAATTTTAAAATGTTATTCTTATTGCACTTTCTGTGAACTTGACATGAATTACACCTGCATGTAAATGATTTTGTAATGTAAAGAACTCGCCAAAACTAACGTTCTCCAAGCATAGTACAGCGTGCTTACATTTGAATCTTCTGAGAAGCCGGAGATAGCTAGACCACTAACAGCTTATTTGAACATAACATATATAATTGAAACTGAAAAGGGTATTTCTGTGATTCAAGTACGTTCAGCAGATTATTTCGGTATAATTTGGTTGGCAGTATGGTATACAGTTCATTAGCATATTAGCAAACTCGTTAGCATTCCTAACCCCAGTTAAGGGAAAACGCTCTAATAATCTTGAGTAAACCAACATGCTAATGAAGTGTGCACTATTGTTTCCTCTGTACTTCGGGGTCAGGGCATGCATTGTATGTATGTGTGCTCTAGGGCTCCTATTAATAACAATGTGTTATAGACCCTTTTAATAAATCCCACAATGCATGATTTTCCGCGCATGACGTCAACTTTATTCTTTTGAATTCCATTCATTTTCCTTCATTGTTTTCAGTCTTTGTATATATTGAATAGAATTCAAAAGAATAAGTTTGACGTCAAGCGCGGAAAATCATGCATTGTGGGATTTATTAAAAGGGTCTATACACACCTAAAGGACAAACCTGTTTAAATAAAGGTTTTACTACTACTCAATTGGGATAAAAGAAAAAGAAAATCTGGAGCAGAGAATAAAATATTAAATATTTCTATGTGTACATTTCTTCAATAATGTGAGCAAACATTTATCAGAGTCATCAAAGCATATCACCATGTGCACACCTCATTTAAAGCACGTCATCTGCCTATTAGCCATGCTCGAGAGTCCAGCAGTGCTCTTCGGTGCAGGCTCGGATGAAACATCGCCCCAGGGAGACGTTTCATCTGAGCCCGCTCCGAAGACCACCGCTGGATTCTCGAGCATGCCTATTAACATGTTTAATAGTTACACGAAAAATGTTATATTGAACACCAACAGGATGCAGAAATGTTGACCTCAGGCCTTGAGTTCCAGGCCCTTTCAGACTAAAGTGGTTTGTTTCGACTTAATTAATTAAATCAGCAGACCTATAATATATAATTATATGCATGTATTTGTGTTCAGTGTATCTTTATACCTTATCAACTTGTTCTTTAGCTATGTTTGCCTTTGTTAAGCCTTGTTCTATCATAGACAAACACTGCTGAAATAGATGACTACATAACGATTCAAACCGTGCCCTGAAATATACAACACAAGATACTGAGGTTATTAAATACAGAACACAGAGTGTACATGTAATAAACTACATTGTATATTATAATAATAAACTTTATTTATATAGTGCAAAATATGTATTATATTCTAAAGCGCTTAACAATAAAAACAAAAAATATAATTTAAAAACTATATGACATGTACATGTACATTGTATAATTATTGCTGCGAGCCGCCAGGCGAGCAGCGAAACTAATCTTGACGGAGTTCCTGTGTCATGTTTGGTCATTTGGGATCTGGGCACTTATGTGGATGCAACGAGAATCTCGACTGCATTTCACGGAGTGGGTTTGTGGGTTTGTGTGTGGATGGAGATGATTTTTGTGAGCCACGGTACTTTTGATCAGCGCACACTCACAACACGTTCAATCGATTTTAATATTGAGTATCGTTTTTATTTTTCGCTGATTCAAGCCAGGAAAGTGTTCGTTTTCTACAAATCCATGATGTCAAATGCAACTTTATTCATTGCTGGAAGCATTCATCGGGGTCATGAACAATTTAGTGACATTTCAAGGGGAAGACAATCATGTTCTTTTATGAGTTTTCAGCGCTGTTGTGTGCTCAGTCTACAGTCGATCAGAGTTGACCGAAGGAGACAGCATGTACTTGAATGCTTTTGAAAGACACAGTTAGTATCCCAGATGCTGTCGCTGACCTATCTACCTGATCAATCGAGCTTGTTGGTCTTCGTCAAACCAAGCCGGCCCATGCCATTGGCATGGAAGCAACTACTGAATCAAATTATACGATCCATCCTGGTGTACTTTTATCTTCTACAAGTGTGCTATGAGGCTTCGACATCTTTCCTGATATCTGGCCAGTAACATTGTATATAATATACACCAAATACAATTCTCTATTTCATTGAATCCATATTTGTATTAATTACTGCATACAGTATCAGTAGAGTACAAACTATTAAAAGCGTGCAACATAAATAGTGCAAAGTATTGCATGCTTTTAGTGCTTGTACATGTCTATAGCTGTCTGTCTATGACCAGATTATTATAGTGTTAGCATTTCCATATAGAATCCATATTTGTATTAATTACTGCATACAGTATCAGTAGAGTACAAACTATTAAAAGCGTGCAACATAAATAGTGTAAAGTATTGCATGCTTTTAGTGCTTGTACATGTCTATAGCTGTCTGTCTATGACCAGATTATTATAGTGTTAGCATTTGCATATAGAATCCATATTTGTATTAATTACTGCATACAGTATCAGTAGAGTACAAACTATTAAAAGTGTGCAACATAAATAGTGTAAAGTATTGCATGCTTTTAGTGCTTGTACATGTCTATAGCTGTCTGTCTATGACCAGATTATTATAGTGTTAGCATTTGCATATAGAATCCATATTTGTATTAATTACTGCATACAGTATCAGTAGAGTACAAACTATTAAAAGCGTGCAACATAAATAGTGTAAAGTATTGCATGCTTTTAGTGCTTGTACATGTCTATAGCTGTCTGTCTATGACCAGATTATTATAGTGTTAGCATTTGCATATAGAATCCATATTTGTATTAATTACTGCATACAGTATCAGTAGAGTACAAACTATTAAAAGCGTGCAACATCAATCTAGTGTAAAGTATTGCATGCTTTTAGTGCTTGTACATGTCTATAGCTGTCTGTCTATGACCAGATTATTATAGTGTTAGCATTTGCATATAGAATCCATATTTGTATTAATTACTGCATACAGTATCAGTAGAGTACAAACTATTAAAAGCGTGCAACATAAATAGTGTAAAGTATTGCATGCTTTTAGTGCTTGTACATGTCTATAGCTGTCTGTCTATGACCAGATTATTATATAGTGTTAGCATTTGCATATAGAATCCATATTTGTATTAATTACTGCATACAGTATCAGTAGAGTACAAACTATTAAAAGCGTGCAACATAAATAGTGTAAAGTATTGCATGCTTTTAGTGCTTGTACATGTCTATAGCTGTCTGTCTATGACCAGATTATTATAGTGTGTTAGCATTTGCATATAGAATCCATATTTGTATTAATTACTGCATACAGTATCAGTAGAGTACAAACTATTAAAAGCGTGCAACATAAATAGTGTAAAGCAGTATTGCATGCTTTTAGTGCTTGTACATGTCTATAGCTGTCTGTCTATGACCAGATTATTATAGTGTTAGCATTTGTATATAGAAACTCGGGTGGGAATGAGCATTAATAGAGACATGGAATGGGGCAATGTGACCGGGACAGGAATGAGAATCAATGGAGATGTGGGATGGAAACAATGGGGACAAGGGTGGAAATGAGAATCAGTAGAAATATGGGAGGGGGAGGGGATTTTAGTGGGTATAGATAGGTGTCTCGAATTAGTTTCTTGTTAGTTAGAACACATGACACAGTAATAAAGTTATTATTATTATACTGCATTTTATTATTTTATATTACAACTAATGTGCCTTGCTGACAATGGACAGCCACATGTATGCATTGAAAGCTACATGGTATGGCAGTGCACAACTCGCAGCACTACACTTTCTACCAGAAACTACTAGTATATAATTAAAATTCACATTAAGGTATCAGGGTACCCCTACCGACCGGTATGCATTCAAGTCGCTTTAACACAGAATCCGTCCATTAAAACCCCAATAAAGTATACATTTTCTGAAAGCTAAATAAATGGAGATTCCAACTAATGGTCTATTAACAAAAAGTACATACGCGTTTTAAATATAAGTCGAGATCAACGAATTTTCATATAGCGTTGTACGGCGAGGTCCCAGACAACCGCATTTTATCGGAAATTCAAGATCATTATCTTTATGCACTCTAGAGATATCAATTATCAAAACCGTGTCTCCGTTTATCGATACGTTTCCCCGTTGCTTTTTTATCTGCCGCGAAACTTTCGGTACGCTAAAAATACATTGTTTTTTACTAATCAGTTAATAACTCATGAAATCACTAAATATCAAAAATCGGAGACACGGTTTTGAAGAATGATAATCAGAGATGAAGTCCTAAAAATCTCAGCTGAATCGAATAAAACCCGTTTGTTTAGGAGCTCAAAATAACACCCGTATTTTCGTTAATTTGCTCTATGAGAAAAAGCCCAAACTGTTTTTCAAGTCAAGTGGCGGCTTTGTTTGCACAAGCGACTATAACCACCACAAATATGTGATCCAATACCTGATGACATATGAATGGCATTCAAAACAAGATCGCCTTACAGTACCTAACACAACATGGCAGGAAAACAAAGTTACTGCTAGCGGGAAATACGAACATTTTGACCGTGAGTGGTTTGGCATCGTTATTCAAGGATATTTTGAGTGAGCAGTTACGATTTTTGGATACTTTCTTCGCATCTTAATCTTTGGAAAGTCTGTTGCGTGAGTGTTGTTGACAGCTTGCTTGTCAACATCTTTTTGCATCAAATGAAATCCAAAATTCGTTTTTTGATTCTAACTTTTTAGGGAAAAAATATTTTTAGATTCTGATTGTTGGAAATGATAGATAATATTCAATTATATTTGATTGTCAAAAAAAATCGAAACCGGTCTTTTGATAGGTTTTTGGGGTAAAAAATATAACAAAACTTGGAAAAATGTCAGGATGAAGACTAAAGCTGTACGTGTGTGTCTATTTAATAATAGGTTGGCTGCACATAGGGTGATACGTCATTCTTAGAATGAACTAAATTATCGTAGTCTAAACCATATCAATCGGCAATCAATCAAAACTTTAAGTCTCAAACTTCTAGATTGGTTACTAATCCGTGGGGAGACTGTCACAGCTAACTATTCATTATTAACAATAATAATTTAATAATAATTTGGGCGGGCTAATCATCCTTCATTGCAGCCGGTAGCTAATTGCGAAGGACGCAGCTCAACATGGCTGAGTCAAAGGCATATAAAGGCGCACTATGCTGCCACCATATGACCCATATCTGACCACGGAGCACAGCTCAGATGGAAATGTTGTCTGTTTTACTATGGAAACTAGTGAGTACACTTGTATGGGATACGTCGGTGTTTCTAAAATAACTATGATATAATACGCGCTCTGATTGGCCAAAGGATGCATATTCCGCGTGCTTTATGAGAGCACACAGCACGCAAACACAGATATTCAAACATTTTTTAATGAACAAAATAGTCCAGTTCCGAGTTCCTTTTATCTCTGTTTCAAAATGAGTCTACGTGCGAAACCTTTCTTATGTAAATCTGTTTTCCTTTTTCATGTAAATAAAACTCATTTTCATATGTCGAAAGGTTTCGCACGTAGACTCGTTTTGAAACAGAGATAAAAGGAACTCGGAACGGAACTATTGAAAACTTGCCAAATTCATAATTGTATTTTATAAAAGAAATAGAAAACTTGTCCGCTGTGCTATGTGCAGATTAGTAGCACTTGGGGACTGATCAGAACACTCGAGAAGTGTTGAGAAGCACTCCGCTACATGCCGTGCTTCTCCTAACACTTCTCTCGTGTTCTGATCAGTCCCTGCATGCTATAAATCTGCATATAGCATGTGCGCGCACGCTTTTTATATCTTCAAAAAATAAATAAATGATCAATTCAATGGTTAAAAAAAATCTATAACACCGTAAAAAAGAGTATAATAATAAAATTACTGATTTAAATATACTTGCTAATAATTATAAATAACTAATTAAAATATATTACTGGTGTAGGAGTGTTAATAATATGGGTTACCTTGATACTTTGGTTTGGAAGTCAATCCCTTCACACAATGAATCAATGGTGACTGTAGCAGAATCCATTCTTGATAAAATATTTTTGACATTTTCAGCTGATGAGTACAGCTTTGCCTTGGAACGAGGAGTTGAAAGTGGATCAATCTTCCACTGCCTGATGAAACAAGAAGGACAGTACAGTGTCTGCATACACAAAAAATACTATCTTACTTCAAATACATCATTTAAGAAATATAAAACGTTTTCCGTGTTTGTATAGCCTGATGCAAACATGACAGGTAGTTTGGGAGAAGTCGAGAGCTTCTTCCAAACCCCTGAGTGTTTGCATCAGGCTATGTAAACACGGAAAATGTTTTATATTTCTTTTATCAAACAAATGCAACTGTGACGTCATTACCGTGTTTGCAGTCTGATGCAAACACGGGTAACAGCCAATCAGATCACAGAGATTTCTGAATGTATTTTATAAAAGAAGGTAAAGTTTCAGAAGAAACCAGCAGAATATTGCACCATCTGTGAAGACTATAGACACCTTCGCCTGGTCGCAATAGCATTTTTATTATAAATTCACTCTATTATAAATCAGACATCTATTTATCTATTCTACTTATAATATATATATACTGAAGTGACAGAAGCACGCACTATCTCTATAGAAGCCTAAGGACATGTTCTACGATGCTATTGTAAATGTTCTCTGTAAACCACTCTTACATGTAGTTATGCACTGAGGAGACACAGGACTCAAGTAGATTATGAATCTTAGTTTTGAAATCAGGTCAACTCGACCTGTACGAAACAGATTTGTATGTTAAACTAGAGTCAAAAGTATAACCGTGTCCATTTATTATTTATTTATACTGTATATATAATATATATTATTTATTTAAACGCGAGGCCGTTTATCTAAAAGATGCATGACCTATGCAACTCAAGACGTTTCATGTTGCTTGATTACTTATTGTAAGTTACCTTTTAAATTCAGAAGACCAAATGCTGCAGTTTCATCGAAATTCGTCACTCAAACTGTGTCTGATTTCATGACGTCAGAGAAATGATATTGTATTGAAGAAGATGTCCTTGACTAGGGTGGTATCCTGGCTCGGTACCCAACAACGCGGTACACTAGACATTACTATATCAAAATAAACAACATACACAGTAACTTATCAAAAACTATGATATATAACAGAGACTAGGGTGGTATCCTGGCTGGTGACTATGGGTAGTACAGTACTATATCAATATACAATATCGTTACATTATAAAATAACTATGATATATAACAGAGACTAGGGTGGTACTGGCTGGTACACCTACACGGTACACTAGTACAGTACTATATCAATATACAATATCGTTACATTATAAAATAACTATGATATATAACAGAGACTAGGGTGGTATATGGCTGGTGCCACCTACACGATATATACAGTACAGAGAATACAATATCGTTGGTATTATAAATAACTATGATATATAACAGAGACTAGGGTGGTATCATGGCTGGTGCCACCACTACAGTACTATATCGGTACACTACATTACAGTACTATATATAACAGAGACTAATGGTACAATATCGTACACTATTATAAAATACAAACTATGATAAATAAAGAGACTATAACAGAGACTAGGGTGGTATCATGGCTGGTGCCACCTACACGGTACACTAGTACAGTACTGTAGTATAGTACTATATCAATATACAATATCGTTACATTATAAAATAACTATATATATAACAGAGACTAGGGTGGTATCATGGCTGGTACCACCTACACGGTACACTAGTACAGTACTATATCAATATACAATATCGTTACATTATAAAATAACTATGATATATAACAGAGACTAGGGTGGTATCATGGCTGGTACCATAACACAGACTAGTACAGTACTATATCAATATATATCGTTATGGCTAACTATGATATATAACAGAGACTACCAATGGCTGGTACCACCTACACGGTACACTAGTACAGTACTATATCAATATACAATATCGTTACATATATAAATAACTATGATATATAACAGAGACTAGGGTGGTATCATGGCTGGTACCACCAATGCGGTACACTAGTACAGTACTATATCAATATACAATATCGTTACATTATAAAATAACTATGATATATAACAGAGACTAGGGTGGTATCATGGCTGGTACCACCAATGCGGTACACTAGTACAGTACTATATCAATATACAATATCGTTATATTATAAAATAACTATGATATATAACAGAGACTAGGGTGGTATCATGGCTGGTACCACCAATGCGGTACACTAGTACAGTACTATATCACTAGTACATATACAATATCGTTACATTATAAAATAACTATGATATATAACAGAGACTAGGGTGGTATCATGGCTGGTGCCACCAATGCGGTACACTAGTACAGTACTATATCAATATACAATATCGTTACATTATAAAATAACTATGATATATAACAGAGACTAGGGTGGTATCATGGCTGGTACCACCAATGCGGTACACTAGTACAGTACTATATCAATATACAATATCGTTACATTATAAAATAACTATGATATATAAACAGAGACTAGGGTGGTATCCTGGCTGGTACCACCTATGCGGTACACTAGTACAGTACTATATCAATATACAATATCGTTACATTATAAAATAACTATGATATATAACAGAGACTAGGGTGGTATCATGGCTGGTACCACCTACACGGTACACTAGTACAGTACTATATCAATATACAATATCGTTACATTATAAAATAACTATGATATATAACAGAGACTAGGGTGGTATCATGGCTGCCACCCACCTACACGGTACACTAGTACAGTACTATATCAATATACAATATCGTTACATTATAAAATAACTATGATATATAACAGAGACTAGGGTGGTATCATGGCTGGTGCCACCTACACGGTACACTAGTACAGTACTATATCAATATACAATATCGTTACATTATAAAATAACTATGATATATAACAGAGACTAGGGTGGTATCATGGCTGGTACCACCTACACGGTACACTAGTACAGTACTATATCAATATACAATATCGTTACATTATATAAATAACTATGATATATAACAGAGACTAGGGTGGTATCATGGCTGGTACCACCTACACGGTACACTAGTACAGTACTATAGTACAATATCGTTACATATCTAATATACAGAGACTAATATCGTACACTTACAGTACTATATCAAAATACAATACGTTACATTATAAAATATGATATATAACAGAGACTAGGGTGGTATCATGGCTGGTACCACCTACCTACACGGTACACAGTAGTACAATATCGTTACTAAAATATGATATATAACAGAGACTAGGGTGGTATATGGCTGGTGCCACCTACACGGTACACTAGTACAGTACTATATCAATATACAATATCGTTACATTATAAAATAACTATGATATATAACAGAGACTAGGGTGGTATCCTGGCTGGTGCCACCTACACGGTACACTAGTACAGTACTATATCAATATACAATATCGTTACATTATAAAATAACTATGATATATAACAGAGACTAGGGTGGTATCATGGCTGGTGCCACCCTACACGGTACACTAGTACAGTACTATATCAATATACAATATCGTTACATTATAAAATAACTATGATATATAACAGAGACTAGGGTGGTGGTATCATGGCTGGTGCCACCTACACGGTACACTAGTACAGTACTATATCAATATACAATATCGTTACATTATAAAATAACTATGATATATAACAGAGACTAGGGTGGTATCCTGGCTGGTGCCACCTACACGGTACACTAGTACAGTACTATATCAATATACAATATCGTTACATTATAAAATAACTATGATATATAACAGAGACTAGGGTGGTATCATGGCTGGTACCACCTACACGGTACACTAGTACAGTACTATATCAATATACAATATCGTTACATTATAAAATAACTATGATATATAACAGAGACTAGGGTGGTATCATGGCTGGTGCCACCTACACGGTACACTAGTACAGTACTATATCAATATACAATATCGTTACATTATAAAATAACTATGATATATAACAGAGACTAGGGTGGTATCCTGGCTGGTGCCACCTACACGGTACACTAGTACAGTACTATATCAATATACAATATCGTTACATTATAAAATAACTATGATATATAACAGAGACTAGGGTGGTATCATGGCTGGTGCCAGGCTAGTACAGTACTGCCAATATACTACACGGTACACTAGTAACAGTACTAGGGTGGTATCATGGCTGGTGCCACCTATACAATATACAGTTACTATATATACAATATCGTTACATTATAAAATAACTATGATATATAACAGAGACTAGGGTGGTATCCTGGCTGGTGCCACCTACACGGTACACTAGTACAGTACTATATCAATATACAATATCGTTACATTATAAAATAACTATGATATATAACAGAGACTAGGGTGGTATCCTGGCTGGTGCCACCTACACGGTACACTAGTACAGTACTATATCAATATACAATATCGTTACATTATAAAATAACTATGATATATAACAGAGACTAGGGTGGTATCATGGCTGGTGCCACCTACACGGTACACTAGTACAGTACTATATCAATATACAATATCGTTACATTATAAAATAACTATGATATATACAGAGACTAGGGTGGTATCATGGCTGGTGCCACCTACACGGTACACTAGTACAGTACTATATCAATATACAATATCGTTACATTATAAAATAACTATGATATATAACAGAGACTAGGGTGGTATCATGGCTGGTACCACCTACACGGTACACTAGTACAGTACTATATCAATATACAATATCGTTACATTATAAAATAACTATGATATATAACAGAGACTAGGGTGGTATGGCTGGTACCACCTACACGGTACACTAGTACAGTACCACAATATACAATATCGTTACATTATAAAATAACTATGATATATAACAGAGACTAGGGTGGTATCATGGCTGGTACCATATACACTAGTACAGTATATATCAATATACAATCGTTACATTATAAAATAACTATGATATATAACAGAGACTAGGGTGGTATCCTGGCTGGTGCCACCTACACACGTACACTAGTACAGTACTATATCAATATACAATATCGTTACATTATAAAATAACTATGATATATAACAGAGACTAGGGTGGTATCATGGCTGGTGCCACCTACACGGTACACTAGTACAGTACTATATCAATATACAATATCGTTACATTATAAAATAACTATGATATATAACAGAGACTAGGGTGGTATCCTGGCTGGTACCACCTACACGGTACACTAGTACTATATCAATATACAATATCGTTACATTATAAAATAACTATGATATATAACAGAGACTAGGGTGGTATCATGGCTGGTGCCACCTACACGGTACACTAGTACAGTACTATATCAATATACAATATCGTTACATTATAAAAAATAACTATGATATATAACAGAGACTAGGGTGGTATCATGGCTGGTACCACCTACACGGTACACTAGTACAGTACTATATCAATATACAATATCGTTACATTATAAAATAACTATAAAATATATAACAGAGACTAGGGTGGTATCATGGCTGGTGCCACCCGGTACACTAGGTACACTAGTACAGTACATTATAAAATATCAATATACAATATCGCTGGTTACATTATAAAATAACTATGATATATAACAGAGACTAGGGTGGTATCATGGCTGGTACCACCTACACGGTACACTAGTACAGTACTATATCAATATACAATATCGTTACATTATAAAATAACTATGATATATAACAGAGACTAGGGTGGTATCATGGCTGGTGCCACCTACACGGTACACTAGTACAGTACTATATCAATATACAATATCGTTACATTATAAAATAACTATGATATATAACAGAGACTAGGGTGGTATCATGGCTGGTACCACCTACACGGTACACTAGTACAGTACTAGTACATATACAATATCGTTACATTATAAAATAACTATGATATATAACAGAGACTAGGGTGGTATATACCACCTACACGGTACGTTAACTATACAGAGACTAGGGTGGTATATACACGGTAATATACAGTACTATATCATATATATCGTTACAATAAAATATGATATATAACAGAGACTAGGGTGGTATCATGGCTGGTGCCACCTACACGGTACACTAGTACAGTACTATATCAATATACAATATCGTTACATTATAAAATAACTATGATATATAACAGAGACTAGGGTGGTATCATGGCTGGTGCCACCTACACGGTACACTAGTACAGTACTACTCAATATACAATATCGTTACATTATAAAATAACTATGATATATAACAGAGACTAGGGTGGTATCATGGCTGGTACCACCTACACGGTACACTAGTACAGTACTATATCAATATACAATATCGTTACATTATAAAATAACTATGATATATAACAGAGACTAGGGTGGTATCATGGCTGGTGCCACCTACACGGTACACTAGTACAGTACTATATCAATATACAATATCGTTACATTATAAAATAACTATGATATATAACAGAGACTAGGGTGGTATCATGGCTGGTGCCACCTACACGGTACACTAGTACAGTACTATATCAATATACAATATCGTTACATTATAAAATAACTATGATATATAACAGAGACTAGGGTGGTATCATGGCTGGTGCCACCTACACGGTACACTAGTACAGTACTATATCAATATACAATATCGTTACATTATAAAATAACTATGATATATAACAGAGACTAGGGTGGTATCATGGCTGGTACCACCTACACGGTACACTAGTACAGTACTATATCAATATACAATATCGTTACATTATAAAATAACTATGATATATAACAGAGACTAGGGTGGTATCATGGCTGGTGCCACCCTACACGGTACACTAGTACATTAGTAAAATATATCAATATACAATATCGTTACATTATAAAATAACTATGATATATAACAGAGACTAGGGTGGTATCATGGCTGGTGCCACCTACACGGTACACTAGTACAGTACTATATCAATATACAATATCGTTACATTATAAAATAACTATGATATATAACAGAGACTAGGGTGGTATCATGGCTGGTGCCACCTACACGGTACACGGTACACTAGTACAGTACTATATCAATATACAATATCGTTACATTATAAAATAACTATGATATATAACAGAGACTAGGGTGGTATCATGGCTGGTGCCACCTACACGGTACACTAGTACAGTACTATATCAATATACAATATCGTTACATTATAAAATAACTATGATATATAACAGAGACTAGGGTGGTATCATGGCTGGTGCCACCTACACGGTACACTAGTACAGTACTATATCAATATACAATATCGTTACATTATAAAATAACTATGATATATAACAGAGACTAGGGTGGTATCATGGCTGGTACCACCTACACGGTACACTAGTACAGTACTATATCAATATACAATATCGTTACATTATAAAATAACTATGATATATAACAGAGACTAGGGTGGTATCATGGCTGGTGCCACCTACACGGTACACGGTACACAATAGTACAGTACTATATATAACAGAATATACAATATCGTTACATTATACATTATAAAATAACTATGATATAATAACAGAGACTAGGGTGGTATCATGGCTGGTGCCACCTACACGGTACACTAGTACAGTACTATATCAATATACAATATCGTTACATTATAAAATAACTATGATATATAACAGAGACTAGGGTGGTATCATGGCTGGGTACCACCTACACGGTACACTAGTACAGTACTATATCAATATACAATATCGTTACATTATAAAATAACTATGATATATAACAGAGACTAGGGTGGTATCATGGCTGGTGCCACCACACGGTACACTACACGGTATATACAATATCGTTACAGTACTATGATATATCAATATACAATATCGTTACATTATAAAATAACTATGATATATAACAGAGACTAGGGTGGTATCATGGCTGGTGCCACCTACACGGTACTAGTACAGTACTATACTAGTACAGTACTATATCAATATACAATATCGTTACATATATAAAATAACTATGATATATAACAGAGACTAGGGTGGTATCATGGCTGGTACCACCTACACGGTACACTAGTACAGTACTATATCAAAATACAATATCATTATTACATTATAAAATAACTATGATATATAACAGAGACTAGGGTGGTATCATGGCTGGTGCCACCTACACGGTACACTAGTACAGTACTATATCAATATACAATATCGTTACATTATAAAATAACTATGATATATAACAGAGACTAGGGTGGTATCATGGCTGGTACCACCTACACGGTACACTAGTACAGTACTATATCAACTATATACAATATCGTTACATTATAAATAAAAACTATGATATATAACAGAGACTAGGGTGGTATCATGGCTGGTACCACCTACACGGTACACTAGTACAGTATATCAATTACAATATGTTACATTATAAAATAACTATGATATATAAACAGAGACTAGGGTGGTATCATGGCTGACCACACACATGTATACTCAATATACAATATCGCTACATTATAAAATAATTATATATACAGAGAGTTTAATAACGTTACAGACGTTACAGTAAAATCACCCATACTTTCAGGTTATTGTATTTTAACACAAATTTCTGTGAATTTAAAAACCTTTAAAACCATAATTGGTGATGGAGCTCTTGCTATATGTTTGAAGTTTATTATAAACAGTAAACTTTCCAGGATTATTCTATACACTCTGAGCAATGAAGAAAAGTTTGGTGTTACAGACGTTACAGCTTTTGTTACAGACGTTACACTGTACGAAATATAGATCTTTTATGCAATGAAACTTAAAGGTAAAATAATATGAACACTAGAAAATGTATGTTTTATATTGTTGTTCAACTTGTCAACCCATTTCTAATGCTTAAGCTTATTGAATAGGTTAATTTTCCACCTTACAATTATTTAATATAAAGACACTGACAAATGGCTATAATCAAACTATATTTTGAAGATCATATATCCTCTCAAGCTTCGTTTGTGGTAAAAACCCTTCCATGGTGGTTGAAAAGTGCTCTGTTGATGAAATTACCAAGGTACCAAGGTTTAGGTGACTTTATGAAAACAGTGAAGAAAGCATGTACTTTTTACTATGCAATATCATATCTGTGTAACGTCTGTAACACCAAAAATGTAACGTCTGTAACATGATTTCAGTAACTTTTTAAAGAGCTGTACCTAATCTCTTGTCATATTTTTGTTTCCTATAACTTTTCAAAAGAGAACCAGGGAAACCACAATCAGAAGACTTGGGCTTGGCTTGCAATACAAAAATAATCATATTTTTGTAGTCTGGCTATGTAACGTCTGTAACGAAATTCATACCCCCCCAAATAATTGTTAATGCTTGAGGAGTCTTCCCAAGATTATGTATTTTGAAAGACCATCACATATGTTTACCAACCTTACATACAACTCCTAGCTGTAGGTTTTATTTGCTTTTATTTAAGAAAATTCAAATTGCTCTAATTAAGGGCAAATTATAACCAAAAAATATCCATATTCTCTCACTGTGTTGATGTCCCCCCTGACTGTCAGACCAAGAAAATTTTATAAAATTCATAAACATTGAACACTAAAGACTATGATTTGAAACAAATTCATTCAGTTTTACAAGTTCTGAGAAATGCATTTTTTCCTTCTCTCATGTGGAATTGCCCATATATACAAATGTATGACACCATCAGTTGATCACATACATGTACATGTTGTAGTAATGCAAACGTAGTATTATTAATTATGATTAAATTATTAGTAATATTATTATTATAGTAGTGGTAATGGAGGTTATCTCAATTAGAATGTGTACAGTCATGTAAGTTCTGTGACTTTTCTCCTGTCATATTGTGATAACTTAAAACAAACAAACAAAAACCTGGTAAAACACCGGTCCATATTAGTCCGACTAGTACATTTAAATCCGACCTTTGGGGTCAGGATGCTAATGATTAGGGCTTTTCCGCTGAAACCGATAACGGTTGGGTATTCACGCGAGGATGTCCTAATGACTAGGTAATCCAGGGGATTGTCACTACTGATTCACCCAATGATCAGGGGAATTGACTGTAAAGACCTTTCCATAAGCTAAATGATTGCAAATTCCCTTACAGATAGGGTAATAAACAAATGAAAAACTGGTCACGGTACTGTCAAGTAAATAGAGAAAGAATTACTGTGTAAGTTAATTATCGAGTGTAACCATGATTACCGACGATGTTACGAGGACTTACCCAAACTGTTATTGAGCGTCTTCCACGATAGTCGACAACCAAAAGTCGGCAACCAAATTACAATTTCCACCAGATCTAGAAGTCTTTTGCCTCTATTCTTCTTGCACATTGTGAAAATAAAACGGGCTAACTTCTAAAATGTATTTCTTAGACGCAATTTGACGAGCGTCTTCTAAACTGCGACATTATGTTCGTGCTTCACCGGCCTACGACTATCGGCATGCATGGCGAAACATTGATCTGATTGATTCTGTAAACCAGCATTACGAACTTTACCAAAAACAGTTTTATTTCCGCCAAGTTGAATACGATTGAGAGAGAATTTCCCAAAACATTTTTGACATGTTTTGAAGGCTTTGCTCGTGCTTCGGTCTTGCTAGTTGATAGAAGCTTATCGTCTGATCAAAACTGTCAATCAGCGAACGCCTGGCTATATTATCGTATGTCAAATTAAATACATAACTCTCGTTAACGGCAGACGAGAGCGATCCAAAAAGAAAAGAAAACAGGATCGGACTTTAAGAAAGTCTAGTTTATTCTTGTAAATCCAGAGTATTGCTACATAACATAAAAACGTGATGCTACATGTACATCGATTTCAAACTATTTTAGTAGCCATCAAGTACTTCATGTAGCCCTTTTGATTGGGGATTATTCACTGCAAGCCCTTTTGATTGGGGATTTTTCACTGCCAGCCCTTTTGATTGCTTGATTGGGGGCTGGTGAGATCGTTTTAATATAGAACATTTCTTTAGATATATAGTGGTTCGTTAGTCGAGGTTCCACTGTACATTTTTGTCATTGTAAACCTTCAAAGGTATCAATATACTACTGTACACTCTATTTGTTTTATAGGAACCTTTTTGTGGCTACTTCTCTTCTTAGAAGAAAGTAGCCACTATGTCATCGAGTGTGAAAGTCCGTAAGTAAGTAATTCGGATAGTGTTCGGAACTAGTCAGGTGATCGAAAATCAGCCACGATGTCGCGACGATGTACCCGATGGTCCCGATGGTTTATTCGTCTGGTTGTCGACATTTTATCGATTCGGATACTCATTCTTCTCGTGGTTGTCGACATTTTATCGATTCGATAGCGTTCAAAATACGTCGTGTTGGATTTCCATGTGCTTTTCGCTTCACGGCTTTGTTTAGAAGGGTAAGTTTACACTCTCTACTATTCTATTTTGCACCAGAAACCGGACCAATCTCTCGTGCAAAGTGTCAAGTGTTTGATCATCAAGATGTTTTCAAGTTTTTCAGTGACGGTTTGTTGAGATTATTTTCCAGTGGAATATCGATTGTGTTTGTGTTTGTTCGGCCTTTAAAATAGCTCCACAGTCCATGACGATCGACTCTTGTCTGTGTAGTGGCTCCATGTAAACTGCCAGATCTATAACCGATTTAAAGTGTCAAGTAATTCTCTTCGAGGAACAAATAACTTAATGTCTTTAAGTATATGCGAGACACAAAACAAACACGGCTCTCGTTACTCTTTCAGTCTTTATCCCAAAACTCGCTAAAAGCCGTTGTAATCGCTAAATAAATGACACACAGGAGCGAAGTGCATATTCATCTTTATTTTGAAAGCAGTTTTAGAAATACAAGATATCAAAAGGACAGGATTCTAGAAGTGAATTTACGGCCATATTATATACTGCCGATCGATCAAATAAGACACAGGAAGCCCAATACACAAACAGAGGGTGGTGACTGGCGAGCCTGTGAACTGAAAAGATCTTTACACACGAGAGATGTGTCTAGTTTCTGGTGCAAAATAGCATAAAATCATAGTATATTAGAGTGTAAACCTATCTTCAAATTAGATATTCTATTTATTATACTCAAAGTTTTCATATATTTAGGTGAAGTCAAATAAATAAATAAACACCACTTCAGTTAAATTTTTGGAAAAGCATAATATCGCAAAACTCAAAGAAAGGAAAAGATTTATTGAGCGACGTTTCGGAGTCGTCATGATGCCATTATCAATTCATTGTTAAATTAATATTAATATTCAATCACTAATGATATATCAATGCTGTTCATATTGATCAGTTAATAACAACTGTTATTGTTCAATTATTTGTACGCTGTCACAATTGTTTTCAATTAAACTTTGTATTAAAATACATTTCTGATTCAGTAAATTAGCATTATATAGAACCAAAGAACAAGTTCCATCAGATAGTTCAAACATACCAGTTCAACAGAGGAATCAATCCAACTACACATTGCTTCTATATTTCAAAACCGCAGTACCTACATGTAGTTATAGACTACCTGTTTTTGTTTATTTATAGTAGCCACATGCAGTCCTTGACTGCCTATTTTTTATAAGAACGCCATTCAGCCGTAAATTCTCCAAAATTTTAAGAACAAGCTAAGAACATACTCAAGGCTCAGATGTGTATAAATTTTTGTTCAATACTGTATAGCATTGTTTGACTCAAAATCATCAGATTCCTAATCATTACAATGCTTTTCAAAATTTTTAGGGTAAGGGGATAGTCCGGGCGGAGTATCCCCCGACAAAAGTTATGACGTTACAGTACTTAGGCAGAGAAAATCTGAGGTAAATCAGAGTTTACGGCCACATGCCAAGCGTTCCGAGTCTCGTCTGATTCATAGCGGTTTGCGGTCAGTGGTAAACGTGAATCTAAGATGGATTTTTAAAACTATAGCAAATCAATATACCTGGTCAATATATATTTGGTTTGATTGGCGGCAGCTCAGTGTAGATCAGTATAAATAGGATTATGGGCCGAGAGCGTTGCGTGACAGAACCAGAGTGCTACTCTCCCTCGCATCCGTCTTTGATGGTCAGTCTTCGGAAATGGCATTCTGATACTTACGAAAAACAACACTAACCGGCTCTACTAGTTTTCATATATAATCTTTTCCAATCTAAATTTGATAAGTCCGTGATTGGAAACAAGAATGGAAAATTGAAACTAAGCTTCAACTCTGCGGACTAATTTACGCTTGAGCATATTATCGTGTTTTCTCAAACAGACCCAATATCTAAAGAAATGTTCTATATTAAAACGATCTCACCAGCCCCCAATCAAGCAATCAAAAGGGCTGGCAGTGAAAAATCCCCAATCAAAAGGGCTTGCAGTGAATAATCCCCAATCAAAAGGGCTACATGAAGTACTTGATGGCTACTAAAATAGTTTGAAATCGATGTACATGTAGCATCACGTTTTTATGTTATGTAGCAATACTCTGGATTTACAAGAATAAACTAGACTTTCTTAAAGTCCGATCCTGTTTTCTTTTCTTTTTGGATCGCTCTCGTCTGCCGTTAACGAGAGTTATGTATTTAATTTGACATACGATAATATAGCCAGGCGTTCGCTGATTGACAGTTTTGATCAGACGATAAGCTTCTATCAACTAGCAAGACCGAAGCACGAGCAAAGCCTTCAAAACATGTCAAAAATGTTTTGGGAAATTCTCTCTCAATCGTATTCAACTTGGCGGAAATAAAACTGTTTTTGGTAAAGTTCGTAATGCTGGTTTACAGAATCAATCAGATCAATGTTTCGCCATGCATGCCGATAGTCGTAGGCCGGTGAAGCACGAACATAATGTCGCAGTTTAGAAGACGCTCGTCAAATTGCGTCTAAGAAATACATTTTAGAAGTTAGCCCGTTTTATTTTCACAATGTGCAAGAAGAATAGAGGCAAAAGACTTCTAGATCTGGTGGAAATTGTAATTTGGTTGCCGACTTTTGGTTGTCGACTATCGTGGAAGACGCTCAATAACAGTTTGGGTAAGTCCTCGTAACATCGTAATCATGGTTACACTCGATAATTAACTTACACAGTAATTCTTTCTCTATTTACTTGACAGTACCGTGACCAGTTTTTCATTTGTTTATTACCCTATCTGTAAGGGAATTTGCAATCATTTAGCTTATGGAAAGGTCTTTACAGTCAATTCCCCTGATCATTGGGTGAATCAGTAGTGACAATCCCCTGGATTACCTAGTCATTAGGACATCCTCGCGTGAATACCCAACCGTTATCGGTTTCAGCGGAAAAGCCCTAATCATTAGTATCCTGACCCCAAAGGTCGGATTTAAATGTACTAGTCGGACTAATATGGACCGGTGTTGTAAACAAATGTTGTTTGTATATTACATAATTACCTGTCCATTGATCTGTCATTCTGAGAAATACCTAGGAACAATAGGAACAGAGCTATTCAATAACAAATAAGAGATACCGTAACATTCTGATTACTACTCATTATAAAATAACCATGATATAACGCACGCTCTGATTGGCCAAAGGATGCGTATTCCGCATTCTTTATGAGAGCACAGCATGCACATACAGATATTCAAACATTTTTTAAAGAACAAAATTGAAAACTTGCCTTAAAATCATAATTATTGTATTTATTTATAAAAGAAATAGAAAACTTGTCCGCTGTGCTCTGTGCAGATTTATGTCACTTGGGGACTGATCAGAACACTCGAGAAGTGTTGAGGAGCACTCCGCTATGCGTCATGCTTCTCCTACTTCTCTCGGGTTCTGATCAGTCCCTGTGTGCTATAAATCTGCACATACAGTAGCAAGCATGTTCATCCAATTTTGTTTATCACTCGTATGATTACAGACCGAATTGGACTCCACTCAGTCCTATTACGATTATATATTTATAAGCCATTGCTACTCACTATATGCTAACAGTGCAGCACAGGGCTCACTGATTACCCTCAAGACATGAAATCCTGCACCTTCTGCTGCCTCCCTGAAACAAGAAAGATATACATGTGTTTAATAATAATAATAATAATAATAATTTTATAAGAAAAATTAGTGATAAGAACTGGACGCTTCTTATCACTAATTTTTCTTATAAAAATGTTTTACGAAACCTATACTTATTAAATATAATAATGATAATAATAATGATGTTCAAAAGGTTTGCGAACTGAATCCAAAGGTGTGTAGGCCACAAATTCTGTTTTCACAAGCAACCCAATCAACTGAATCGTCATGAGTTAAAATCTGTGCATGACAGAGCAAAGCAGAGAGTGTATGTACCTTAGGCTTGTCCGTTGTTGTTCACTATAGTAAGCAGGTACTGCAAGAACAGCATGATATGAACTCCCTGAACCACAGTGAGCTGTTGCAGTTTCTAGAGTAGATAACATGTATTAGCCATTTATTAATCATAATCGTAAGTACTATTTACAAATGAGTGGCCATTTTGGATCATTCAGTAGATACATATTATATCTCAAGCACAGGATGTGAGAATCTGTACTACTACTGCTACTACTGCTGCTACTACTACTATTACTACTACTACTCCTACTGCTACTACTATACTACTACTACTGCTACTACTATTATTATAATTACTACTTCTACTAAACTACTACTACTACTAACTACTTCTACTAACTACTACTACTACTACTACTACTACTACTACTACTACTACTACTAACTACTACTAACTACTACTACTACTACTACTACTACTACTACTACTACTACTACTACTACTACTACTAACTACTACTACTACTACTACTACTACTACTACTACTGCTGCTGCTGCTGCTGCTGCTGCTGCTGCTGCTGCTGCTGCTGCTGCTGCTGCTGCTGCTGCTGCTGCTGCTGCTGCTGCTGCTGCTGCTGCTGCTGCTGCTGCTGCTACTACTACTGCTGCTGCTGCTGCTGCTGCTACTACTACTACTACTACTACTACTACTACTACTACTACTACAACAAATGTACTACACTGTACTACTACTTAAATAACTACTACAACTTATAAAGCGCTTATTATAATAAATACAAATCGGTTCTAAGCGCTGATTACACAGGTACTGCAAGAACATCTGATCAACTGATACAAAATTAATGTACAATGATTCTGTACTAGATTTACAGATCTCTGCTACAGTTAGGATTTCTGATGGATTTTCCTACTCTGAGATAAACCTTGAAACAAGGCAGAGAACAAACTGTCAAATTCAGACTATTCAACAACGAAAGATGAGTGCTCTCATTACTTACCGTAACTACTTTTATTCAGATTAGGTCACAAGCCGACAGTGTACCAAGTTACATGTACAATGTACAGTACGTAAATGACTCAATATCAAAATTGTCCTTTGGAATTTAAAGAGTCTAGAGGAGAATTTAGTTATTGATCAAGTTGTCCTTGGACCCCTTCATATACCTAACATTTTCCTGTAAAGTGCAGACACAATTTCTTTAGGAGACACACTGATGGACTTGTTATTGTGTTGGATATTGTAGTATGGTTGGCCATCTTTGTCTGTTATCTTAAATAAATACATCACAAAGAAATTGTTATTATCAATCCACTAGTCTAGAGGGGGACAAAGGAATTAGATATAGCCTTTGGGGGGAGGGGAGGTAAGTACAGGTGTATCATGTAGCTAATGATATCAGATGTCATTTCTGGTCTTGTGAAGAATTTTCGTCATCTGAATTCACGCTCATGCGGTGTACTTCATGTTACTGTCACCAAAAAGTTTGGGCAATGTCCGTGAATTGCCATACAAACGCACTAACTTTTGTACAGTCTATTGACTCGATTTAGGTGTTCGATTCTCTAAATATTAGCACAATCTTGTTCATAAACCGTTTTTAAAATAGTTTTGTATAATATTTAGAGAATCGAACAACTAAATCGAGTCGATAAACTGTATAAACGTTAGTGTGTTTGTATGGACAATGTCCAAACTTTTTGGTGACAGTAACATGAAGTACACCACGTGAGTTCTAGCGTCGAATCGTGCACCTTTTCAATAGAATACTCTCTGCTTGATAGCACATGGAGATACAGCCGCTTTTTGGCGGTCGCGCCACAGGGTCTCCCGCAAAGAAGCGTCTGCATTGTCAGTGCAGAATTCCTGTACTGTGACCTCTGAGGTCATAACATCTCGTGTTGTAAATCTGATACAACACAGCCGCTCATGTTGTGAACACTACTTCCAAACGGCCTGAGTTTGTTGATTCGGCAACCAAAATTATTGTAGAACATGATTTTATTCATCTGTGCATATGATAAGGCCGATACAATCGCCCGGGGCTCGACACTGTAATATTTGGTTCTGGTCGTTCTGGTTTCGGTGAGTTTAATTTATGCAAATAATGCGATAATCAAAAATGACATCACAGTACAGGAATTCTGCACTCACAAAGCAGACGCTTCTTTGCGGGAGACCCTGTGGCGTGACTGCCAAAAAGCGGCTGTATTCGCAGGCTAATTGATATCAAACAATAAGCTACATGTTCAATACACAGAGATGTGCTGACTCTAGCTTGGAACAGGGTTTTTGTTGTCTCTGGACATTTTCTGGCCTGGAATGTCAGGGTCAGGGTTTCGAGGGCTCAGTGGCCAGCACACTAATGGTGAAAAGGAATGGTAATAAACTGGGTACATAAATGAATGAGTCATTTATTTAGTAAACAAAATAATTGCAACGGCATTTAAAAATCACATTCTTAAATGGCTACTGGCATCAGTTGTGTTCACCTCACAATCAGAGTCTTTGACCTCTTGTTGCACATCGTCATGAGAGAAACTTCAATTACAAAACAGACAAACAAACAATTAATTGTGATTGCATTATTTATAGCATACAAGTTGTAAACAGGGCTTATGGTAGGATGCGGGGGGGGGGGTGGAAATCAAAATTTTCCCGCAAATACGTAAACACAGATAATCAGATAATCAGGCATGTTCTATCGAAATTTAGACAACAGGCCCCCACGGTTTTTAACATAGAACGCCTTGTCATTCCCGTTGTGAATCGTCCTGTTCGACAATTTGGGAAGGACATCTAAGTACTGTCAACTTTGGATAAATTGTGAAAGAATCTTTGAGAAATAGTGAAAATAGATACAGGTGTGTTTTATGATTTTCTACAAATTTCTCCAAATTATGCGGGATTATGCGGGAATTGCCGGATTATGCGGAGCAAGCCAAATTATGCGGGTCTGCATCCGCGCATCCTACCATAAGCCCTGTGTAAACATTTACAAGTTTGTAATATAATTTGTCATTTGTATATGTCTTGATGTATATACCATAAACACAAGCATTATAATTATACATTGTACACACTGAGTTTGGCAAATCAAATTTTGGAAAAAAACGTTTTTGAATTTTTTTTGAAGAAATCAATAGTTGCAGACTCTGGAGAAAGCTACATTATTACATTATTGCCTTCATTAAATGTTAACCCCAACATGTACACATACAAGATTATAAAATACATCAAGAAATCTCTGTGATCTGATTGGATGTTGCCCATGTTTGCAATATAACGCTATGCAAACATGGTAATGATGTTACAGTTACAAGTTAGTATTTATTTTTTTAAAGAAATATAATTATAAAACGTTTTTCCAAGTTTGCATAGCCTGACGCAAACACTCGGGGGTTTGGGAGAAGTCTCAAGCTCTGTGTGCGGCTTGGTTTTACACATCAGCGAGCTCGACTTCTCTTAAACTCCCCCTTGTGTTTGCAAACACAGCAAACGTTTTATATTTCTTACATTAGAAAACATCTGACACAGCGCACTGTGAGAAGCTCATACTGTACATGCTTTCGTAACAATCTAAAGTTAGTCTAGTTATTATTATTATAATTATTATTAACTCTAAACGTGACACTTGCAATGTATTACAAATACGGCAGCAAGAATGGTCATCAGAATTGACAAGATCTTGTTAACATCTTCTTGTTCATGTGACAACATGTTATATGATTCTAAATGTTATTGATATAACTTCAAGTACCTTTTGCCAAGGAGTTTCTTTGCTCTGACTATAGTATTTCTTCCATTACTTCTAAGCAAGCCTTGCTTGGCAGGTAGACCAACAAGCTAATGGAAAGAATACACAGATCAATAATGACATGCACATGTACATGTATTACAGTCGTACCATGAGATCGTTTCCGAACCGAATTCCAATTTTGATTGGTTGATGTTGCAACTTCCATTAGCAACTTGTAACTTTCAAGTTCCAATTTGAAATTTTGAAATTGCAACTTAGTATTTTGAAATTGCTACTTGGTATTTTGAAATTGCTACTTGGTATTTTGAAAAAACTTCCTTGAAAAATGGTGTATATCAGTGATAAAGAGCTGAGTAACATCTATTCCAAAACGTGAAGCGATACGATTATTTCGTTGTGGTCTCTTGGAGAGTCAAACAAACGGATCGCCGATTTAACCGGTGTTAGTCAACGACTTCAAACTGATAATAAAGCAATTTACAGAAAGTGGTTGTCTTTTACGCACTTTTAGCTCTATTATTTTTAATGCATCTGATCCACAGTCCTTCGAATTCGAAAAATCTCTGCTAGACAACGACAACTAATGTGGGTTCACCTTGATAATGGGTGATTCCACAGTAATCCTCCGTTGCGGAGAAGCCGAATCGGAAGCATTTATTTAAGTATAGTCTGTATACAAAGAAATACAAATTATCAATCACATTGTTTTTGCTCTGGTGTGACAGCTGTCACTTAGGTCTAGCAAAACCAATGTTATAATTGACCATGAACTATTAGTCGGAGTGAAGCACAAGAAATTAAAATATGACCGTTGCGGAGAAGACACTAAAAATACCTGTTTTACAAACCACAGTTTTCAAGTTCAAATTTCTGTGAGTATTTAAAGTTCTTGCATTGTCTTAGTATTTCATGTGGAAGAGTATTTGTTCCAGTTAACATGAACAACAACAGTTTTCAGCTCTAAGTATTTGAATGTTATTACAATAAATGTTTACTAGTCTTGTAACCGTTGCAGAGAAGAAGTTGCGGAGAAGACAAAAAATGACATATTCATAAAAACAACAAAACTCAGTTTATTAGATTTAATAAAATCAAATTATTAATTATCAACACAGTATTTATCTTCTACATGTACATGTACATGTAAGTTTTTGTTATTTCTGAAGATTTTTCTTGTTTTCCTGAATGTCTTCTCTGCAACAGAAATGTCTTCTCCGCAACAGAAATGTCTTCTCTGCAACAGAATTGACTTCTCCCTAATAAAATTGTCTTCTCCACAACAGAATTGTCTTCTCCGCAACAAAATACAATCTTTAATTTCACATTAACTAAAAAAACTTGAAGTCACATAAGTTGGGCGTAGTGGTCCCCATGTTGAAAGTTTACAGTTTTGAAACTTTTGTGTTTCTACGACTATTGACTTGCACATGCCAAAAACTTTTATGTGTCAAAACGTTGCGGAGAAGACATTTGCTTTATGGAACACCCATAATTCAAAGCCTTTTGTCAAAATATTGTTCTTAGTTGGTCTCTTAGGCAAAGGAGCACTAGGGGATTTGGTTCATAAAGCATCAATAGTATTTATAATAATATATATTTTCAAAAAGCACAATAATTACAGTTGTCTTCTCCGCAATGCCATTTTCTGATTTTTCACAATAATTCCCTAATTATGTAACCATGATGACGCCCACATGAGAAACAATACCCATAAAGTAAACTTCAGACTCTTGCCATATATTTAATATGTAACCATGATTCAATAATATTTAATGACTTTCTAGAAAATGAATTAAGGGATATAATACTGTGGAATGATCCTAATTACATCAGTCGCTACATCTTTATAAATACAGATACATCAATTGTATTTGCAGCTATCTTGAAATAAATGGCAGTGCAAATTACAGTACCTTTAATTTGCACTGCAGTGCAAATTACTTTTTTTCATGAATATTATTAATTGGTAATCATACGATTTCTCGTTCAATTTGGAATAATTTGCACTCGTGTGTTTTCAAAGACTCAAATTGCACTTGCCCTACGGGCTCGTGCAATTTTGATACTCTTTGAAAAAAACACTTGTGCAAATTATTTCTCAAACTCATTAATTATTCATGAGGTAACCAGCCAATCCGGTGCATCAAATCCGGTCACATGATGGACCTGGAAACCCCGGAAAGTCCGCTCAAGAGTACTTTGAAATGCATTTCAAAGTCCAAGGACTTTGAAATGATTTCAAAGTCCAAGGACTTTGAAATGATGGATTTCAAAGTCCAAGGACTTTGAAATCATTTCAAAGTACTCTTTCCTGAGTTCTTATCCCTCATATAACAATCATCGGGACCTTGGACAGAGTACCACTCTGTCCGAATGATATTCAATCTGAAAGCAGGCTCTACTTCATGCTACTCAAGAATCCAACACATGTGGGATATTATTTATATACGATGTACTCGACTCTGCGCATGAGCAGAGAATATGCAGACTGGAATTCTTGCTTTTCCGGGCTAAAATCTTGCAACTCTTCATTTATTGCCATTAGGCCATTGCATGTAATAATTAATGAGTATGAGAAGTCGTTCCAAAACCTCGAATTCGGACTAGACGGGGTTTCCAGTCCGAGGCGAAGGAAACCCCATCTAGTCCTCATTCTCGGCTTTGAAACATTACTTCCAAATTGAACTCGAACCTGTATGATTACCTCTACTAATAGCACAGACACCGCGTTGCTAATTTCACAACGTGAACGTGCAAATTACCATTAGATAAGCAAATTCACTTCTATATTTTCACTGCATTTATTTATAGTGAAGGATTGAAAGCAGAGTATGATTTTTTCTAAATTCCCTCCTTCAGCTCTCACGGGATAATAATCTCTGAAACTCAGCGAGGGTATGCCTAATGTGCAGGCCAACGTGACAGTGAGTTATAACAGCTATATTTTCAACTTACGACAAAATTCACACTTCCTCAGTTCCTGCTTTGAATAAGAGTGATGATCCGCTATTCTATAGTCAGTGGCACTGACTAAGGAAGTTTCAAAATGTCAAGTTGCAACTTGAAAGTTACAAGTTGCTAACCGGACCAATCACAATTGGAATATGGTTTGGGAAAATTGGAATTCGCTTCGGAAATGATCACATGGTACGACTGTAAACTTAAGCAAACTGATACATCAAAAACTGTTTTGGATTCATGATCTTTATAATGTGGGACAATTTCATTGAAGTCATTGAGATGGCATGCATCACGCCTACCATCCCATCGTAGACACGCAGTGTTTAATACCTTTTCGTGTTGAGTATAGGCGACTACTGCAGGCGTTACTCTGTCACCAGCATCGTTAGTGAGTATCTTGGTATCACCATCCTTCAATAAACGATACAAACTATATTGGCTTTGTCACATTTACCACCACTTTACTTACTTACTTATTACTAAGAAAATGAGTTATTTACCGTACAAATAGCGACACAGGCCGATGTACAACCAATGTGAACACCAAACGCTACTTTATCCGCCATCTTGGACGTGTGTAATGAAGAGAAGCTGGAACTGGGCAAAGGAAGCCCAAATCTGATTCACAACCACAGGAAGCCCAAGCTCACTTTCAAACTTGAGTGAAGTGCGAGAAAATAAAATCCATATCTTCAAACCGACGTTTATATTAACATTTCGGATTATAATTTCAATGCTGCATTTTATAATGGGGTGTTGGCCAGCCTGTAATGGGATCCCTGGGGTCAAGTGTCACGCTTAGAGTTTAGATTGTTACGAAAGCATGTATATGAGCTTCTCATACAACAATTTTGTCTATAACTTTAATTATATTCAGATGACGTTTATAGGAGTCTTTTTCGTAATTCGGACTTTTGCGCGCGCTGCTAGTTTCAAGATATGTGCGCGCAAAAGCATCAACGTTTTACCATACTGCTTGATGAAGGTCTTTGGTCAAAGACCGAAACGTCTATAATTTTTCAGTAAAGTAAAAAGTCAGAGACAAATCCTAACTAGTTAATGTGTTGTCATTACGCTGTCGCTTTTTCGATACCCTGCGAGCAGAGTCTTCTTTTAACCTCGTCCCGGGCCCCGAGAGAGAGAAGGAAGAAGACTCGTGGAGGTTAAAAGAAGACTCTGCTCGCAGGGTACTTTTTCGACTAGTAACGCCTAAAAAGTTGTTTTATAATTTTTTATATCATTTTTTTAGGAATGAAATGATGGAATCCCGTCAAAAATGACGCGCTCAGGGGCGGATTTATGGTGGCCCCGAGGCTCCCTTATTTATGAGAAGTTCTGACTTGTCAATGAAATCATAACTTTTTACATATTAGGGTTTTTGCCGAAACTGTTCCGGCCCCCTCTTTCTGAATTTCCTGGATCCGCTCCTGGCGCTTACAATGTATAATTATGTTTCTCATAGCTAGTGTGTTGCCTGAGGGTCATTTTAACTCACGATGAATCTGTTTGCCCTCAGTAACATCACAACTGTAATACGCAACAGATAATGTAATCAATTTTAATAAACTTTAAGATGTACAAATTGATGTATCTACACTTTTGTTCTGATATCCAGTTTGAAGCCCTTTCCGTATTGATTAAATCTGTACAATTCATCACCCACAAGGCACAGCCGCTTTGGGCTACGCCTCTTCGTTTTGTGAACTTCTGTTACTTCCTCGTTATCTGTGACAACATCTGTCTCCCAAGGCTCTGTTTTCTGCAAGTACAAAAATTCGTTTAGCTATTGTTGTGATAGGTTATTTCGAGGGCAGGATCATAGGGCCAAAAATAGTGTGTTCTACGCAGTATACTAGACTGCGAACAGTCCTTCTTTTTCCTCCACACGGCAGGCCGAGGATTGGGGAGCACTCTCACAGGAAACCAGAATGAGTGTGAATGATAAGTGCATGGAGAGAAATATATCGTAGGGACGAAAGGTACAGTCTGAAAGTCTGCACATGCAACATCCTTTGTGGTGAGACAGAGAGATTGAGAGAGAGATTATGTTGTTAATTCGTGACAGGTTTAGACCTAGTACAGGCACCTGCCAGCCGTAAAGTTCCGAAAGTAGCGAACCCCCGAAAGTAGCGACCCCCCGAAAGTAACAGTACAAATTGATGCTTGCTAACAAATCCCGAAAGTAGCAATCCCCCCGAAAGTAGCAATCCTCCTCTAGAGCGATGATTAGATTAGATGGCGAACAGCACTAGTAAACAGCACGTAAAGACCCAGAACATTTACCGCTACACATAGACAAATGTAGCAAAAGCAATAGTCATAATATAATACGTTCTAGATCCTGTGAATATTCGTTGTTTCAGTTAAAATACCGTACACGATGTCGTTTAAGGTACACGGTATGGCTCCTAAAAGTTTTAACCATTAAAATGATTTTAGCACCCCGAAAGTAGCGACCACCCGAAAGTAGCGATCCTCCCGAAAGTAACAGTTACCTAAGGTTGCTAAATCCGAAAGTAACGACCTCGCTACTTTCGGAAATTTAAGGTAGTTATGTTATCCTCTTTGACCTTTTGTCGATCATAACAATTGAAAGGAACATATAGATTACATGTACTATACTATTAATAGCACTGTGTTAAGCTTACCCACACTTCATTATACAGGACAGTCAACAAGTACAATGCATAATCCTTGTTTTGTTTTCTAGTTGGACACCTTGTCAAATAAACAAACAAACAAAAGGTCAGTGTGTCTGGGGGGGGGGGGGGGGCCACTAACTCTAACTTGTCAGTAATGATGGTCAGTGTGTCTGGTGGACTAACTCTTACTTGTCAGTAATGATGGTCAGTGTGTCTGGGGGGGACTAACTCTAACTTGTCAGTAATGATGGTCAGTGTGTCTGGGGGGACTAACTAATACTTGTCAGTAATGATGGTCAGTGTGTCTGGTGGACTAACTCTTACTTGTCAGTAATGATGGTCAGTGTGTCTGGGGGACTACAATGTAACTCTTACTTGTCAGTAATGATGGTCAGTGTGTCTGGGGGACTACAATGTAACTCTTACTTGTCAGTAATGATGGTCAGTGTGTCTGGTGGACTACAATGTAACTCTTACTTGTCAGTAATGATGGTCAGTGTGTCTGGGGGACTAACTCTTACTAGTCAGTAATGATGGTCAGTGTGTCTGGTGGACTAACTCTTACTTGTCAGTAATGATGGTCAGTGTGTCTGGTGGACTAACTCTTACTTGTCAGTAATGATGGTCAGTGTGTCTGGGGGGACTAACTCTTACTTGTCAGTAATGATGGTCAGTGTGTCTGGGGGGGACTAACTAATACTTGTCAGTAATGATGGTCAGTGTGTCTGGTGGACTAACTCTTACTTGTCAGTAATGATGGTCAGTGTGTCTGGTGGACTAACTCTTACTTGTCAGTAATGATGGTCAGTGTGTCTGGGGGGACTAACTAATACTTGTCAGTAATGATGGTCAGTGTGTCTGGGGGGGACTAACTCTAACTTGTCAGTAATGATGGTCAGTGTGTCTGGTGGACTAACTCTTACTTGTCAGTAATGATGGTCAGTGTGTCTGGTGGACTACAATGTAACTCTTACTTGTCAGTAATGATGGTCAGTGTGTCTGGGGGACTAACTCTTACTTGTCAGTAATGATGGTCAGTGTGTCTGGTGGACTAACTCTTACCTATGGTCAGTATGTCTGGTGGACTAACTCTTACTTGTCAGTAATGATGGTCAGTGTGTCTGGTGGACTAACTCTTACCTATGGCCAGTGTGTCTGGGAGGACTAACTCATACTTGTCAGTAATGATGGTCAGTGTGTCTGGGGGACTAACTCTTACTTGTCAGTAATGATGGTCAGTGTGTCTGGTGGACTAACTCTTACTTGTCAGTAATGATGGTCAGTGTGTCTGGTGGACTAACTCTTACTTGTCAGTAATGATGGTCAGTGTGTCTGGTGGACTAACTCTTACTTGTCAGTAATGATGGTCAGTGTGTCTGGTGGACTAACTTTAACCTATGGTCAGTATGTCTGGTGGACTAACTCTTACTTGTCAGTAATGATGGTCAGTGTGTCTGGTGGACTAACTCTAACCTATGGTCAGTATGTCTGGTGGACTAACTCTTACTTGTCAGTAATGATGGTCAGTGTGTCTGGTGGACTAACTCTTACTTGTCAGTAATGATGGTCAGTGTGTCTGGGGACTAACTAATACTTGTCAGTAATGATGGTCAGTGTGTCTGGTGGACTAACTCTTACTTGTCAGTAATGATGGTCAGTGTGTCTGGGGTGACTAACTCTTACTTGTCAGTAATGATGGTCAGTGTGTCTGTTTCTTTGTTATATCTTGGTCCTGCTAGTTCAATGAGCTTGTGTCTTGCATGTTCATCTAGTATCAAGTCTTTCAAACCAATCTTGATCATAAAATAGAACAAAATGTTTTGGTAAAATATAACTGGTTTACAAAATGAGGACAGAGAAAGTTACATGTACCAGATCTAAATGTCTCAGTGCGCAGTGGCCACAGACTACCATGTACATTTAAAGCATCACACCACAGTAATAATCTAGTCAGAACAAAATCCATCCAATGAAACATTATGTTTGTTACGATTTAGCCTGAGACCAGAACTGTAGTTTTACACACTTGATCCAAAAAAGTAATGTATGGAAGACATTTTGAATATTGTAGCAACATAAAGGTACAAAATGTATTAGAGTCGTTTTCGTATGAGTGCATGGGAAGTACATGTAGTTACGGTACGGTTTGTGCCGTACCGTGACCGTATTGCGCCATCATAATGCCGTATCCAAGCATTCTGATTGGTTGAGCGATGATTTTGCGCACTATGATTGGTTGAATACAATGTCTTTGATTCCGTACCGTGACTCTGTGCCATAGGTTTCCCACAGCACTCATATACGAAAATGACTCTATTAGTGTGCATGCATGTGTTTTAAAGTGCTTATAAAGCTTATTCTATTTTGAAAATCGATTACATATGAAGTGAATAGTGGGATGGTTCAGTATTTTGTGATTTGAGCTTCGCATTTGCGAGTCATAAAGGTTTGAAATCGTGATATGCTAATTCGGTGACGTCAGAGAAATTTGTTTAATCTGGCAACTTACACCTGTTTTCAAAAACGTTGCCCTTTTACAAAATACAAAATAGTAAAATAGCAAAATAGGAATTAATTAGAGAAACAAAAGAAATGTGCTCAAGCTGAATTCTGGCTCATTGTTTCTCTAATTAATTCCTTTTTACTATTTACTATTTTGTATTTTGTAAAAGGACAACGTTTTTGAAAACAGGTGTATATAAATGATGTTAAATTTTTGCTTCTATAATTTCAGAAAAGAATGCTTCTATATAAATAAGTTACATCACCAAATTAGCATAATTTAATTATCACAATTTCAAACGTTTATAACTCGCAAATGCGAAGCTCAAATCACAAAATACCGAATCATTCTACTATTCACTTCATATGTAATCGATTTTCAACAGGAAAAAAAAAGTATAATTTAATTATTTCAGGAGAGCAAGACAGTACAATACCTGGAGTTTGACCTTACGGGACCGGGGATGATAAAGTGATGGTCCAGCAAAAAGATAATTCCTTGTTGTGATCTTAAGAGGTCGTAATGATAGGTTAACATCTGTCGGCCATGGCTTACACAGATCTGAAACAAGGCAATGGAAATAATCGTATTTGACTTCTGAAATACACTGAAACTTCCGCTACAGTAACCTCCTGTGAGTGTGTAGTACCATACGCAAATCTATGTACATGCATCTGAAAGGCTCTGAACCGGCTCCTTTCCACACTAAAACATTGCTTTTGTATATTAAACTTCTCATAAGCAGACACCTATACTTGGTCCCAAGGTTGTCCTCTTATGGGAGGATCAACATATGAATAGGAACTTACGCTTTATGGCATCACATTGCCGTTGTATGGCTGGAGGGCTGAGGTGAAAGAAATTGGTCACCTGCAGATTTTGATAAGAAGGTAAAACAGAATGTAAAAACACATGTTTCTTAGAATTAGTTTTCACTTGGCAGCAAATGGGCAGTCGAATGCTTGGTTCTTATTCAATTGAAGTAGCTGGAACTATTTATTACTGGCAATAAGCTTTGATAACATCTGAATTCTTCTGCAGGACCTTTGAATTTTAGAGAAGAATATGGATTTTGATTACAAGTCACTTACATTGATTTTACACAAACCGCTTCAATTTCTATTTTCATTTGCTTGTCACTAACTTATAAATAGCAACAATATTGAACAACAATGGTATTCATTGTATGTATGTATGTATTTGTATGTCAGTATTGTATGTATGCTGTCTGACGACAGTGTGGGACAAACACAATCAAGTGTACAATAAAGAAATGAACTGTTTTGTAAGTACTGTACTCTCTTCCTGGACTTTCATTTTATCTTACAATGTTCATGAAAAATAAAACCCAGGACTTTTTGGGTTATGTTTTGGGCCAAGGGTCTTTTTGGGTTTAGTTTTTAGTGAAGTCCAATGAGACGTTTTGGGGTTATGTTTTGGGCCAAGGGTCTTTTTGGGTTTAGTTTTTAGTGAAGTCCAATGAGACTTTTTGGAGTTATGTTTTGGGCCAAGGGTCTTTTTGGGTTTAGTTTTTAGTGAAGTCCAATGAGACTTTTTGGGGTTATGTTTTGGGCCAAGGGTCTTTTTGAGTTTAGTTTTTAGTGAAGTCCAATGAGACGTTTTGGGGTTATGTTTTGGGCCAAGGGTCTTTTTGGGTTTAGTTTTTAGTGAAGTCCAATGAGACGTTTTGGGGTTATGTTTTGGGCCAAGGGTCTTTTTGAGTTTTAGTTTTTAGTGAAGTCCAATGAGACGTTTTTGGGTTATGTTTTGGGCCAAGGGTCTTTTTGAGTTTAGTTTTTAGTGAAGTGAGTCCAATGAGACGTTTTGGGGTTATGTTTTGGGCCAAGGATCTTTTTGGGTTTAGTTTTTAGTGAAGTCCAATGAGACTTTTTGGGGTTATGTTTTGGGCCAAGGGTCTTTTTGGGTTTAGTTTTTAGTGAAGTCCAATGAGACTTTTTGGGGTTATGTTTTGGGCCAAGGGTCTTTTTGGGTTTAGTTTTTAGTGAAGTCCAATGAGACTTTTTGGGGTTATGTTTTGGGCCAAGGGTCTTTTTGGGTTTAGTTTTTAGTGAAGTCCAATGAGACGTTTTGGGGTTATGTTTTGGGCCAAGGGTCTTTTTGGGTTTAGTTTTTAGTGAAGTCCAATGAGACTTTTTGGGGTTATGTTTTGGGCCAAGGGTCTTTTTGGGTTTAGTTTTTAGTGAAGTCCAATGAGACGTTTTGGGGTTATGTTTTGGGCCAAGGGTCTTTTTGGGTTTAGTTTTTAGTGAAGTCCAATGAGACTTTTTGGGGTTATGTTTTGGGCCAAGGGTCTTTTTTGGGTTTTTAGTTTTTAGTGAAGTCCAATGAGACTTTTTGGGGTTATGTTTTGGGCCAAGGGTCTTTTTGGGTTTAGTTTTTAGTGAAGTCCAATGAGACGTTTTGGGGTTATGTTTTAGGGCCAAGGGTCTTTTTGAGATTAGTTTTTAGTGAAGTCCAATGAGACGTTTTGGGGTTATGTTTTGGGCCAAGGGTCTTTTTGGGTTTAGTTTTTAGTGAAGTCCAATGAGACGTTTTGGGGTTATGTTTTGGGCCAAGGGTCTTTTTGGGTTTAGTTTTTAGTGAAGTCCAATGAGACTTTTTGGGGTTATGTTTTGGGCCAAGGGTCTTTTTGGGTTTAGTTTTTAGTGAAGTCCAATGAGACTTTTTGGGGTTATGTTTTGGGCCAAGGGTCTTTTTGGGTTTAGTTTTTAGTGAAGTGCAATGAGACTTTTTGGGGTTATGTTTTGGGCCAAGGGTCTTTTTGGGTTTAGTTTTTAGTGAAGTCCAATGAGACTTTTTGGGATTTAAAATTTTGGCCTTCATTTGCAACTCTCGTCAAGTTATTATGTCTGAGTACATTGTACCTATCCTGTCCCCTGAGCCATAGTCTCTACATTTTTCAAACTCTACATGTTATACAGTCATTTGCAAAAATTCTGGCCGCCACGATATATCAATATATCGGGTGCATTATGGGTAATTAAATAATACTATTTTGAGTTTCCTAACTTATTAAATGAAGCAAAATTTACAAACAACAAACGTAGGACTAAAATAAACATTATACTAAATATTTATACCAACTTTGCTGGCGTTAACCCGCTTTAAGGGGAATTTGCTATTATTTAATTTCCCATAATGCACCAGATATATTGATATATTGATCAGTATTTCGTAGCGGCCAGAATTTTTGCAAATGACTGTATATGATCTGTAAATAGGTTACAGAATTATAATTTCCATAGTACATGTAACTTCAATTTTCTTGGCTAAACTACATTTGTACTTCATATCATCCAAATTACAGATTGGATTTGATATAAAGTCATTTACAAAATTCATGTCTGTTTTGCATCGGATCTAATCTGCTGATACAACATGACCACTCATTTTGCAAATACTATGTATAAATAATACAGACACATTACCTTCATGAGTTCAATGTTTCCCATTGTTCTATTAGGCATTTTGTCAATCCTGTTATGCTTTGGTCTTCCCATTCTCAAGAATACTGGTATAACTGATGGATTGAAGGTCTGCGCTCCTGGAAACACTGATGGCCAGTCTGTTGATTCTGGGATCATTTTGATTGACCTTGACGGGTTCTAATGGCAACAAGAACAACAAACATTTATCATTTAGTAATTGAAGAGCAGGAACAACATATAAAGTGATCTCTGATCGAAATTGAAATTCTCCTTGAGATTCTTTGAATATCAAAGGAGAATTTGGATGTAAGGTGGCTCAGACCTATTTATTGTACTAGCAAAATATTGGACTTTCTGCAAAAAATAATCCAGTTGTCACAATTCCCAAAACAAATGACCATACAGTTGGTCCTGGAATCCATTTGTAGACAAGCTACATGTACATTGCATTGTATACAATGTACATGGTTCAAAATTAATGGTTGTCCAGTAATTACTGGGGGGGGGGGGGGGGGTCATTCCTGGAATTGACTGATGCATAAGCGATGTGTGATCCAAATCCAAATTCTCCTCTAGAATTCAATGAGCACAGAGTAGAATTGTAATAGATGAATTGATCACAGATCACTTAAACGTACATGTATGGTGTTATTTAATCATATTAGTACATACACTTGGTGGTTTACGTCCTTGCTGTGTTCCTCTTCCTTGTCTATTTCTGTCTGTATATAGAAAAAGGTTATTACATAAGCTTATTAGGTTTGCACCCTGTGATCAATCAATCTTTATTTGTACCATATAGTGTTTAAATATTACAAATGTGATCAGTGCTGTACATTTTAGTACCTGTACATGTACCAATATGTGCAAGATAATTTGTAATCTTTTGTAAAGCACCATTTGGCTAGGTCTTCGTGTAGCTGCACAAATTGTCCTGGCTATTGTTCTTTTTATGTAAAAACAATACATAGAACGACAATAGAACAATAGCCAGGACTTTTGTGCAGCTACACGAAGACCTGACCACGGAAATGGCACTATATAAATGTGACAGAACAGCTTGTCCAGTCAGTGGCAGTACTGTGGCCGTGGTGGGGCAGTGTATAGTGAAGTATGAAATAAAATGCATGTAGCTTTAATAACTTTAATACCTGTACGTTTAGAGTTGGATGATCCTGCATTCTGTCTCATCATCCCCGATGCAGTTTTCCCGACAAACGTAGCATAACCACAACAAGGTAGATTCTTTCTTATATAACCATTCACAATGTTCATATTGAACTTATTCAAGCCAAAATCAAGCAGTATTTGTGCACTCACTTTACTCTTGACGGCGGCCGCCATGTTGGATTAGTACCCAGGTAGCCCAAACATAGAATCAGTGGACATCGAAAATTTCACTCGTTTCGAACATACATATATCGCTCAAAACCACTCAAAAACATAATTTCTTGCTCAGATTTCTACACTAAGGTGTTCTTTAATTATCAGACTACTTTTGTGAAGAAATTTTTGAGAATCTCATATCCTTTGAAGTCTTTCTAAGAGCTCATTCCTGAGACGACTCGAAAATCCAACGCTCAATGACGTCACGGTCCACTGATTCTACGTTTGGGCTACCTGTGGATCATGTTTGAAATCGAGGCTTGCACTTCAAACAGGAAGGCAAAATGGCGGACGTTGATCGATGGATTGACATCGCTAAAGAATGCGAATATCTCCCTGAAAACGACCTCAAGGTACTACCAGACCCTATGACGACGTAGAGTGATGCCTCTGCTAAGTCTTAGTGTAAATAAACGTTGAATTACCGTTGATTTTAATGGTTGTTTTGATGTAGAAACTGTGTGATATCGTGTGTGAGTTACTGCTCGAAGAGTCGAACGTACAACCAGTTTCTACTCCAGTCACTGTTTGTGGAGATATTCATGGACAGGTTAGTATTTACTGATTGATAATAACCCTGCATGTCGATAAGCGCATGCTGGTCAATGAGTGTCCCCAACTGATAGGACACATTTTGGGCCAAGCTACAGTGTACATGTACATGTAGACGTAACTTGACAATTTTAATTTTAATTCTAATTGCTGGGTACTAATCCAGCTTAAAAGTGATTCAAATTGATAATAATTTAGTTGATTATTAAACGAGTACATGCTCTATGTGTGTAGTTCTATGACTTGGAGGAGTTATTTAGGACAGGAGGACATGTCCCTGACACTTCTTATATTTTTATGGTATGTATTGCAGAGCTTTATTACATTCTACAACCTGTTTATTGACCGAATGCAATAATGGCATCCAATATCAATTGCCATTGTTCTGGACTGACTAACCTTGTGTTCATGTGGAAACACAAATAAAGCATTTTCACCAGTGTATGAGAGGCTAGTCAGTCCAGAACAAATTGAAATTGGACGCCATTATTGCATTCGGTCTATGTAATTTATGGATCCACTCCAGAATACATGTACATCTAACAATACTCAATAGCGATGTGTCAATATGTGTCAATAGCAACTTGTGAAGAGCTACAGCTGTATATTTGTAATCGTGGTTGGCAAATTAACATTACAAAGTCAATGTGACGTCAATGTTTGCAAACAGTGAACATCGCTATATTTTTGTGATGCAACCAAATCCCCACAAATCCCTTGATACATGATGTTTGGAGTGCGTAGAGTAAGTTACATGTACATACATACATGTATATAGCTAATTGCATAATCGTTGTCGGGTTGAAAATCATAAATCATAGAAGCTGAGACCGCAAGGATGGATGGGAAATCAGTTCATGACCCGCATTACAGGCAGATATATTCAATGTTCTCGTAATTTTGAAGGTATATGAGCTATTTAACTAAAATCCTACAAGTCTGGATAAAAAGGTCAATGATTTGATGGTGTTATTTGAGAGTTTTAATTTCCCAGAATTCCTTTTGGTCATAGCTTTCATGATTTTCAACCCGACAACGATTATGCAATTAGCTATATATGACTTTGCACATGAGGTTGCTTACAAGTGTTTTAAATGCTTATGTCACTAGGGTGAAGTACTTGTAGGCTTTCAGCTTAAATCAAAGGATGCGTACATTGTGTATATCAGCCACTTTATTGATTTTGATGAATTGGACATCTTTCCAGGGTGATTTTGTAGATAGAGGATATTTTAGTTTGGAAACATTTACAAGACTACTGACTTTAAAAGCAAAGTAAGTTCATGTTGTTGATACTGCAGTAAAACCGCCATACTTATTGACAACAGACGCATTTGAACAGGGTTAGCCTCGAGTCGAACGTCAATGTAAATTATTCACAAATATCAACAAGACATGAAACAATAGAAACATTTTTGAATTGCACCGACTGTTTTCTGAATTGAGGTTAACCCTGTACAAATGCGTCTTTTGTCAAGGACAGTGGTCATCTCTAACACAACAATGCAAAACTGTCAAGAGTATTGATTCAGAAACTTGAAATGAACGACTCCAAATTGATCGTAAAGATATACATGTAAGGGCTGTTTCCAACCAATCAGATAGAGCCGTTTTCACAATAATTTGCATATTCTCAGTTTTCTTTCATAGCGCGATATTTATATAAAAGGGCCGAAATAAAAATTTGGTAGTTGAGTATTAGAGAAAGGTTGATTGTCTCAAATTTTGAAATCTATGTACAAGAAAGTCTACATTAAACGTCAACTGAACCTATAAAAGTATTCCGTACAAGATTGCACATGGGTATTGATTCTCTCGATAGATCTCGAGCTGAAACATTTATCGTTTCGTGACGTTTCCATTTAATTGCCTCTGTTGATTCTCTTACAACAAAATTATCCATGTTTTTAAACCATAATTATTCATCTCGCAAAACGCTATGAAGGAATTCGATCTGAAAAGAATTCACGTTTTCCTGCAGAAAATTAACATAAACACAGACACGTTCTATCGATATTTAGACAACAAGCCCCCGTGGTTTTCAACATAGAACGCCTTGTCATTCCCGTTGTGAATCGGCCATTCGATTGCTCAATGTTCGACGATTTGGGAAGGAAATCTACTGAGAAGAATCTTTGAGAAATAGTGAAAATAGATACCTGTTTTATGATTTTCTACAAATTTCTCCAAATTATGCGGGATTATGCGGGAATTGCAGGATTATGCGGATTATGCGGAGCAAGCCAAATTATGCGGTTCCGCATCCGCGCATCCTACCATATGCCCTGTGTATAACATAATAATGCACGCTCAGCAACCAATCAAATCTCGTGTTCTTGGGAGGTACACATGTCTTATTGGTTTATAAATATAAATTATACACATAAAAATTCAGTGAAAAACTAGTGATGTTTTGCAAAGGCAACTGCCTCGGCTTGTTCCATACTGGTTACAGGCCTGTACAATCATGTACATGTACTATGGAAGCAAGACTGCATCTACATTTAGACACATCTACATGTACTATAATACATGTAGCAGTAGTTACTCGTGCGAAGGCCGGGGCAGAAGTCTTAGATTGGAGACTGTCTTTTTTTTGTTTTTGTTTTTTTTGTTAGTACATTTTGTAGTTGTCGCAAAATGGAAGAAGGCGACAAGAAGTATGACCACAAGAGAGATTACAAATCACAAACCAATCAGGAGGCATCAGAGGTCAAGGTCAAATTGAGCCGTCAAATTAAAACTCACGTAAACGGTAGTTTCCCAAAATCTAAATATGTTTTCTCGATTTTGCTAGCACTGTTACTGACTCTCTTAACCAGCCGTTTATACAAATTCTGAGCTGGCCGCTATTATGTTGTCGAGTGCCGAGTCACCGAACAAGTACAAATGTAGCCAAACACTGAGTTGATAACTATAATCGTTCAGTCTCAGATCTAAACATAGAGAAATGTTTAAGCAGTGAATACACTTAAATCACTCAACAAGTAACAAAACACTGTTGTGATCAGTATAATCGTTATCTCAGATCTAAACATAGAGAAATGTGTTAAGCAATGAATACACTTAAATCACTCAACAAGTAACAAAACACTGTTGTAATCAGTATAATCGTTATCTCAGATCTAAACATAGAGAAATGTGTAAGCAATGAATACAGCTATGACTAAGCACAATCTGCAATCGAGTGTGACTGTGAACGAGACCACTAAAAGCTGATCTATGAGGTTTTATCAACAGTTGACCTCTTTCTTCACAAACCTTGTTGGAATATTCCTGGCCTATCTAATCAACGAGCTAATTCTGAATGGCTTGAGTTTCCTTGCCAGGATTGTCCTTTTTCCAAAAATACCTTTATTTAGTGGCTCAAAGAAAATTGTCTGGGGAGAGAATGAAAACGTGTGTCTCGGTCAGTTCAGTTCATTCCTGATCTCTTCGTTCTTCACAGCTCAGTCCCTCACCGAATGGAAGGTGGAGGCCCATATAAAAAGTATACTTCTTTCATGCTACAATGCATCCCAGTGCTCAATCGCACCTGCAGGGCACGAGTGAACGCTTATTAAAGCGTCTAGTTAAATCATTGTAAAGTACAATGTAACAATGAAATGTGTTGCTGTGACCCATGTATGATATACAGTTATGACTGACTGTACAGTTTACATGTAACCAGTATACTATGTGTATACAGTTACAGCTGGTGGAATCCTGTCAGTTGCTGACTTTGTACATTACATGTAACTACAATGTATGTATGTGTTCACTGAATGTTGATAATAAGCAATTATTGGATGAGGTTGAGCATGATATCGTAAATTATCAAGACCGAGGTCTGTGTTATCTGCCGAAGCCGTAGGCTGAGGCAGATAACACAGACCCGAGGTCTTGATAATTTACGATATCATGCGAAAACCGAATTCAATAATTGTTTTATTAAACATTTTGTATTAAGTGAGAACACTATTATAATCAGGTCAATAAATGCTGCCATGGCTTGCATTGACACTGCAAACCTACCGCTCTTTATGATTGAATCCCGCCTTGAATGAACTTGACAGGATAAATCTATTATCTGTAGCAGATAATAGATTTATCCTGTCAAGTCCACAGGCTATCGAGAATTAACTGCATGCTCTCAGCCAATCAGATGCGAGATTGTGAGTAAAATGTTTAATAATAAATTCTCATGTGTCAGGTGGCCTGATCGTATAACTCTCTTAAGAGGAAATCATGAAAGCAGACAGATAACCCAAGTATATGGTTTTTATGGTAAGTACACTATGCATAGACCTGCAGTACATATCTAGGTTACATTGTATTTACCGGCCGGGAGGTCCAGATAGAGAAAAACTGTGCCCAAGGTCTTGAGCATACGTTTTCAAGGCTGAGGACACAGTTTATCCCTATCCGGACCGACCAAGGCCTTATTTATTAACTTATGTATTAACTTATTTATATATATTTATATATATTAACTTATTTATTTCTTTCCTTTGTGTTATTTTTTTGCCAACTGTCAGCTACATGTGACAAAATGTGAACTGCAAAAAAAAAAAAAACAACCCACATGTACACAACAAACAAAGCAAAAATGTATTTCTTTTTCTTCAAATTTGTGTTATTGAAGAGAAGTCCGGTATGCTAGGATACCGTGGACCATGGTCAGATATAGAAAATATTGCCCGCTTCAACAACCAATCAGAGCGCACAGTTTCTTAGGATACCAGACCGGGGAAAAAAAGAAGGAATAAGGCACAAGTTACTTCCAGTACAATCACGCGATCTGATTCGTTGTTTAGTAGGCAAGATTTTCCAGTAATGCCCGTGGGTGATTATGGATTTTTTGTCACTACTAAAATAACCTCTCCTCATGAAGTAAAAATGCCATATAATAAACAACTGAATAACCTCGCTTGATCAGTACAGGAAAATACAGACCCCTGTCTTTTTTGTACAAACCTCGTCTGTACTGTCAAGACCTCGGTCTGGTATATATTTTCCTGTACTGACCTCGTGCTTGGTTATTAAGTACATGTAGTTAATAATTCTCTAACAAATTTGAGTCACGCAGACATAAAGGTCAGTGGCACAACACTAGTTCAGGTTTTCTTGTGTTAGACACGTGATGGATTTTGTGAATCTGTTTGGACAAACCTGAGGATGGGACTTGGAAGTCAATACCAACCCAATACAGTTATTATTATTATTAATTTGTCCAAAGTGACTAGCACTGCCAGGAGCCTCTTTGGCCCTCTCATGCACTACACATGAGCAGTAGCCGCTGTTAAGTGCATAGTGTGCATGTTGTATATGTTGTAGTTCAATTTGGATTCTGGTACAATTTGAGGACACCCGACCAACATTTTGTTTATTATTTTGTCCATTGAATTTGTAATGTTGTAACTTATTTTATTTGTCATCTAGTTTTTTTTCTGGCGAAGTATAATAATAAATAAATAAAGCTGCTCATGATTTATTAATTATATATTTTAATTTCAGATGAATGTCAATCTAAATATGGCAATGCTAATGCTTGGAGATATTGTTGTAAAGTGTTTGACTTGTTGACTATAGCTGCTGTAAGTGATGTACATGTATTGCTATTTACAGTGCGACTACACTAACCAAGGCCACCCAAGCAAATTTTCATACAAATTATCCAATCACAATTGAGTATTTAAACAATAGAATCTGCACAAATTGTCAAATTTTCGCTTTAAAAGCATATATTTTACTTTATATGTGTATGTATATGATCAAGAGTGAACAAGAAACAGTTTAAAATGTAGAATTCGACATCATTCTGTTATTCAGCGTCACAAATGTGATTAGAAAATTTGATTCAAAATTTGTTTGGGTGGCCTTGGTTGGTGTAGTTGCACTGTAATATATATTCCAATGTTTGCATTACTACGCAATCATCCAAGATGATAGACATGTCTTGCAGTTGGCAATTAGACTCTAGATACAAGAAAGAAGCAACTTTTGGCATACAGTGTATATCATGTTTATGATTGGCATTTGCAAACTTAAGCCTCGGTCAAACGTGAACACATGTCGCTTGCAAGTTCATGCAAGTTTTGACTTGCGTAGACGTTTGACCGCTAACTTGCAGGGACTTGCATTGACTTGCAGCAAGTTTGAACGCTCAAATTTGAGCGCAAGTCCATGCAAGTTGCTGCAAGTTTTTCACCGGTTGACCGGCAAACGCAAGTCAGTGACTTAAAGTGTCTTCGCAATTCAGCTGAACGAATCAATCACAGTTAGTCTGATAGTTCGGATGATCGTTCAAAAATTAGAAAAAATAGGCCCAAAAATTAAGAAAAATTATCGGTAAAGAAACATTATGAACTTGCAGGGACTTGCGTTCACGTTTGACCCAGGCTTTACTAGTCGCAACTTTCATTGTACATGTGGTCCTGCATCATTGGTATATTTACATCCATGCTACTTCGCCCAGCAGCGATCTTACTGGGGCCAGATGGTGTACATTGTACCGTATACTTATATTTTTTTAGAATTAGTGAATCTTAATTTTCATGATTTCAAAAGAATTGGCAAAATTTTATGAGTGTCTACAGTATTATTTTTTCCCCTGGATGGAATCTTGAAACTAAAGCCTTGTGATTTATTATATAGACACAAGTGTTTTACTGGAAAACATCTCACTTGTAAAATTCATACGAAACTACATCCGGGACCCGAGTGGCGTATTTTCCATATCCTCACTAGTGAGGATAAAAAATTACATGGCGGTTTGAAGATATGAATTTTATTTTCGAGTGGCAAAAACAATATTTTACTCAGTCGCTGCGCTCGTTCGTAAAATATTGTTTTTGCCACTCGAAAATAAAATTCATATCTTTGCGCCACCGTGTAATATCCTCTATTATATATTGTTTCACTAATATTAAGTTTGCGTAAAAATATATATTCATGAATAAAGTACCCTTTAATTACCACCTCCCTCCATAAATACTCCATTCTACTGGTATTTAAAGCTGCACTGAGCTACACTGTACATGATGAAAGGGAAGGATGTGAGGTCATGAAGATTTGAATTAAGCACCTCACTTGAAGGCATCACACTAACCAATTAAGACGTCACACTTAAATTCTTAATACACAATGTAGTTATTGTTTCTTTCATGTAGATTATTGATGGACAAGTACTTTGTGTTCATGGAGGGCTTTCACCAGATATCAAAACCATAGATCAGGTATTGAAAAAGCAATGTGGGTACATGTTACTCTTTAAGAAAATCAAGTTCTATTTTGATACAAGTTATAATGAATTAGTCCTTTAGAAGCATCTTATTGATTGATTTTCAGATTAGAACAATTGATCGCAATATGGAAATCCCTCACAAAGGAGCATTTTGTGGTATCCTTTTCATAACTGCTGTATGCTTAACCATGTCCTTGTCAACAACTTGCAAAATAACCACACCCACATACTGTATAAGCTACAGCTGCCTAATAAGCCGCACCCACATATAAGCTACAGCTGCCTATAAGCTGCACCCACATATAAGCTACAACTGCTTATAAGCCGCACTCACATGCACATTTATCCACACTCTGAGTGTTAATATTAAGTATTGTTATATCCCCATAGTCAAACTCATTTTCTCATTGGACGAGAGCACATCACGCGGCGGGCATCAAATCTTAACTCCTGTGCGGGCATTAAATTCACGTGATCGAAGCGTGATAGGGAAATATATGCACTTGATCAGGTCAAAGTCCTTGGAAAATATGTGTGGCGCCATTGTCAACAACAATTTTTTGCAGTTAACAGTACATGTGGTATATGAGTGGTATAATTCTTTAACCTATTCCAAGATCTTGTCTGGTCTGATCCAGAGGAGGTAGATACATGGGCGATAAGTCCCAGAGGCGCTGGATGGCTGTTTGGCCCTAAGGTTACTAGTGAGGTGGGTAAATCTAGAATACATGTACATGTAACTAACTATCTAATGCACCTAAAAACCAAATGCCAACTGGTGTAGGTCAGAGCCTTCATGTCTCAGTTCTGGGTGCAAGATTGCTACCTGATGATCGTTGTGGTTGATTCAAGCAATATACATGTACTAAGGATGCACAGTATGTTTATCACCAGTGCCCACTGTAATATAATAGTTGCCCTTGGTTTACTGAACTACTTTACACTTGTATATTGTTGTCTTCGCTTTTCCTTTTTTCTTTCCTTATACATGTACATGTACATATGTTGTGGTTTAATTTTTCCCACTGGTTTAAATTGTTCTGAGGGTTGTTCTAAGGTTAGGTTTAGGGTTTTGTTGTGGGTAAGTTGGTTAGTTGTATTTAGGATTAAACTGAAAGGAAGTGAATTAAGAAACCAAAACAATGGACTAAAAAAATTAAACCAGTGAAAAATATTCCGATAGAGTTACGACTACATATTATTCATATTAGTATTCCACCCATGTGTCATTTTACCATGTAAGGGCAAGAGACCACTCACAATATGCCAGTGTATTACACAGTGACTCATGCGCGCATGAATAAATGGCTAAAAAACTTCAGGAAACAAAGAAACAAAATCAATTGTGGATTAATAAACCCCTTATTTGATGGTTTGACAATGCGTGAACATTTTACTCATTGCTCGTATTTTTCCTCATCCTACGGGCTCAGAAAAATACTATGCAACTCATAAAATATCCAGTCGTATTATTTGTCAAACCATCAAATAAACTGTATAATTATAATAATAATTATTGTTGGGTTATTTTGGGATGGTTACTATTTTACTGGGGCTGGGTTGGGGTGATAATGAATAAAATAAATAAACAAAACTTGTGTGTTTTATTTCCATAGTTTGTTCACATCAACAACCTGAAACTAATCTGCCGTGCTCATCAGTTGGTCCACGAAGGCTACAAGTACATGTTTGATGAGAAATTAGTAACAGTCTGGTCAGCCCCTAACTACTGCTACCGGTGTGGTAATATCGCATCCATCTTGTCGTTTACTGATGCTGAAACCAGAGAACCTAAGTTGTTCCAAGCTGTACCCGATTACGAGAGAGTTATACCATCCAGGACTACCACACCCTATTTTCTTTAACTTGATGGTATATTTTTTACAAGCACTAAAACATTTGGACTTATAACAGCTGATTGATGACAAACAATAACAAAGTGACATTCCAATGTGACGTCATGGCGGCCATGTTGGCACCTGATAACAAAGCATTCCTCATTAGCTTCTCTTGTTTGTACCACCAACATGGCCACTGTGCCTTTGTACATAACTTTCAATCCAGTGGTGATTGGCATGCTCCACCTGGTAATAATAATCTTGTAAGGTGGCTTGCACAATGGCATCATATGCTGCAAGTACCAGAATGCTTTGCCCATTTCTTTTGTTAGATAATTAGCACCAATTGTCTTACTATTCTCATGAGGGAATTAAAATCTGAATAAGAAAGAAAATTGCCAAAGTATTCTGGAACTTGTAGTAAAGCAAAGTCATCATGCAAGTTGTCTATTAGTTCGGCAATACTATAATGACATAAAATTGCATAGCCACTGACAGTCAACTGCCTCGCTCTACTTCATTATGTAACGAGTAGCAATATGCATGTAATCATTAATGTGTTAAGTAATTAATTATAAAACATAGTTAATAGAAAAGAATGGCAAACTTCAAAGGGTCTGACAGCAAGAAACCCAACATGGAGGTTGAGTTGTCACATGTCATGACGGCGACATCAACCGGAAGTGTAAATACTGTAACTTCTGTTAGGGGTTTCGTACATTAGAGATTTAGTCCAAGTCTAAGCCTGTGAGGTTACTTCATCCACGGGGAATACCAACTATGAAGGTATGTAACCCTGAACAGAAGTTATTTACACTTCCGGTTGACTTCACCGATTTTGTAAAGCTTTAGCTCCCTATTGACTGTTGTTTGAGTGAGAGGGTTTTATCATGGATAATAAAGGTTTTATAGGCTGAACTTTTGATGTGCAAAAAAAACTTTTGTTTGTTTGGAAAAAAATGAACAAAAAGTTACTACAAATGTAGAACAGTATGATGTTTGCTGAGTTAATTTCAAACTATTCCATTTTATTCACTGTTCAAAGTAATGCATAGACAGATTGTATATAGACATTCCTTTAATCTTATTAGAGTGATTCCAATAAACCTGGGCATTACTAACTACACCAATACACTATTAGACACTCACTCTTGTTTTCTTTTGCTCCTTTGCATCTAATAAACACTGACAGCTAATTACTCTATTACATGCTACTGTTAGTTTATTATAAGTATTAAATAGTGTGCAACGAGGGATATTATATAATCGTATCATAGGGCATTGTGGTATATTTTACAGGCCAAAACAGTTGATCTGATCCAGTCAGGAAAGAACATGTCTCCCTTTTTATTGTATAGGTGTAGATGTCCTATGATATGATTATAATAGTTATATAGTTGAAGTTTTTGGGCGTAATAATGTTTTTGTCCCTCCCCAGACACTTTAGCCCCTGCCCAGTGACTCGGGCCAAAATGAGACCTGGCTCAGGCCAAAAACACAATCACAGCCGCAAGCATCAACTACATAAATATATGATTATATTAGCCATAATTCTGTATCCCAAAAGTCCAAAAAGCAAGGAACTTTTACAAATCCCTCTGAGACTCAAGGCACATTTTATCTGCTATATCCCTTGTGAATCACTATGCACGATTATGGAGAAAATAAACTGAATATACTGCCAGCTGAATATATTTATTAGAATACTTTTGAGATTTTATAGCTAGAATATAGAATACTCCCATACAAAAGTGACTGAGAATGCTCATTGGAACTTTTGAAAATGACCCCATAACAGGTGCCCGGTCTCTTCCCAGTGGGCGTGGCATGAAATATTTTTCACCCCTTTAGAAGAGGTACTACCAAGGCTAAGATATAATAAGTCCAGTTGAACCTCCCGTAAGCGACCACCCAAAATGTCAAGCTTTGTGGTCGCTTAAGAGAGGCGGTCGCTTATGAGAGGTTCCCACTATAGTGATGGGGGGGGGGGGGATTGTATGGGGTTTACTCCTGGAAATTTTTGATAGGGGTGTGACCCCGGTGTGACTCAGGGATGCCCTAACCCTACTTAAGGATTACAAATTGGAAAATGTTTACCCTTTCCCGCAAAGCGGATTTTTTTTGGTATATGGATATCGTCCTTCTTCTCCTGCCTGCGGTGGCGTCTGGGCTATAATGCTCCGGTCCGCGGGAAGCCTGAGGCCAAGTTTGATTCTACAAGACGTGGTTACACCCCAGACTAGAACTCAATGTGCTTCTGCGGTCGCTACGCTACGGCAGCAATAATATGGTTTAAAGTTAAGCCAGTCACATCGTGCCAATCAGTACGGTTCGGCCAACAACATTATTGATCCAAAGTACAGCATGAGTTGAATACGCGTTTCCCGCCGTTTTGGGCGTTCGAAAGAATATGGATGACGTTGTCACGTTGGACAACGTGTAGCGCGACAACTGGATGAATGTATCTAATTCATTGCAGACGACATTTCAAGAAAGTTTAAAGGTAAATTGTACATGTCAGTAAACTGAAAAAGATGTTGACAAAATGAAATATATGCATGTACGATGAAATCAAACATGCAGCAGATTGATAAAGTTACGTACCGACTAAGTTTGTTTGCTATGCATCATAAATGTATCTTTTGAATGGAAAGTGAAGTGCTGCGAGTTGAATTATTTGTACAATCATTCTACATTTCGGCAAATGATAACTGACAGTTCACTTATATGTTTGGACTTCCGGTGCTTAAAATTGGCGACACATGTGGCTTTCTGACGAGTGATAAAACAGGAATTTATTTCGCTTGATACTACACATCTTCCGCTTTTCAGTCATCACGTTTAATCAAAAGCCAGTCTTGAATTGTAGCTTCAGTTAAAGAAATCCTGAATGAAAAACTGTTGCAGTACTTGAAATCTACAAGTGTGAGATCACTTCACTTTCATTGGCTCAACATTTTCAAGGTGGCCGGCATTCTTTAGTTTATCGTTGTGTCTAAATAAATGGCCGGCAGCCGGCCAAGGTCTTGAAAATACCAAATGGCCGGCAATCAAAATATTTCATGATTTTCAAGGAATCATCTTAGCTTGATTGAATTCAAACCCTCCTAAGTTTGTTAAGAATTGTTAGCGCTTCTCAAGCGTCATATTTAGTTTTCAATTTGAAATGTATCTCTTTTCTTAGAATACGAAAGACGGCCATCGCGAAACTTTAGAAAATTTTTAAGACCGGTCTTCAAAATGGCAGTCTGGAAATATTTCATGATTTTCAAGGAATTATTTTAGTTTATCGATTCAAACCCTCCAAACTTTGTCAGTAAGAATTGTTAAGCGCTTCTGATGAGCACCATAGTTTTCAATTTAGTCAATTTGAAAAGTATCTCTTTTCTGGGCATAGCGCGGCAGGCGGTGGCAGGCGGTGTTGAACACGGACCACGTGGTCCAGAACATCCAATGAGAACGCTCGATTGCCTAGCCGTGTTTTGAAGATTTTTGTGAACTTTATTTTCCAAGTGTGTGATTTATTTCGTCTATTAGAAAATTATTTTGAACGTCTACGCAAAACTTTCGATATACAATGTGAAGGTGGATAAGTGAACTACGCATGGATGGATTCTCAAGAACAGGTAAGGTATTTTAGTACCTAAAATGTGTCTTTTCATTTTTCGTTCGTCAAACATTGAATATTAAAGTAGTAAGTCTTAAGGGTGGACTAACATTTCGTTACTATGCAACCGCGTTGCTATGGGGTTTTACATGTCTTCAATTCTTTAGCTTTGTTGAGGATTTTTTTCTGAAATTTTGATATTTTATAGCCTTGTTAAACATCCTACTTCTCTATAGGGGTTTTAAATTTCGTTTTAGCAGAAATGAGCAAGCATACAATTCATGAATTGAAAGTAATAAAATTCGCGCATCTCCTGCTGGTTCTGCTTGGGTACAACAGGAAAATCAAAACGTCTTTGCTGCTTAATAATGTTTATGCCAAATGACAGAATAGAGAAATGTCTAAACATTTTCGTAGGATTCTTTTCCGAAATCCATCAATTCATTGCTGAAAAAGAACGGTAAATTTAACAAGACTTCACTGCGCATGCGCAGATTCTCGTTTTCAAAAACCTTCAAAATTTTCGAGCACGTTCACTGAGGGTTGTTTTTTTCTAACCTAGAATATCAACAACGACCTAGTCAACATTGCTGAGCATGCTTTTTAAAAACTGAAGACAATATGACGTCCATAAAAAATCATTTTTCATTTAAATGCCAAATCCATGCTCAGTTGTCTGCTCCTTGTGTTGTAGAACAAGTGTATAATCATAGATTTACAGTATCTTATAAATCCTTGGAAAAAAAGAGCGTTTTCTGTTTTGATGACGTCATTATGACGTATTTTGGTGACGTCATGCTATGACAAAGCTTTCTCCCTTATAATCACTTCCTCTAAGTCCCTTCTCTTCTCTTTGAATTTTACGATTTTTTTGAGGTTTCAAATTTTCGTACAGCGATCAAGGTAAAAATCCTTCATTTTTTTAGCACATATACATTCTATAGATAGTAAACTTGAAGAAAAAGTGAAGGGGCCCCTTCGTTTTAAAGGAGAAAATCGGCCTTGAAGTTCATACCAAAATATAGTTTTATTACTGCGTACCTTGAAGTATTTTAGCATTCTCAAGGTACTTAAGGCCTGGTTCAAAAAGGCAATTTGGAAAATCACATTTCTTGTAATAACTCGCTGCTCTAATTTACTTAGGCACTCATATTTAGGCATAAGGTTATATACAAGATTTGAGACAATTTGGGTCTAACAATTGTGACGTCATGTGGTCACGTGACCTTATGGAGGAAAATATAGTTTTTCTTAAATGCGGTCGCGAATTCAATTCACAATGAAATACCTTTTACGTAATAGCGTTAAGGATAACCAGTTAAACAAGATAGCGTCGAGAAAACCTCGGAATTATATCTAGTTTACGAGAAAACTACAGAAATATAATCTGATGAAATGGTCACGTGACCTCTTTTCCGAAATATTCTCCTTGCAAAAAGCGGGAGACAGGTTTTCTAAACGAGGGTTAATAGATGATCATAAACGTGATTATACACAACTATTTGCTTTCACTTTCCTCTTAAACTGGCGACCGCATTTTATATTTTGTTTTCAAAATTCTTTGTCACGTGGTTAACCACGTGATACGCTGTTTTGGATTTCATTCACTTAAATGAGTAGAGGATATAAAACTCTCAAGCTGTGACAAGTTTTGTGATGTTTAGTCAAAATGATGAGACATTATAATTTTTTTCGTTTTTCTGCTATTTAAGGCTTGAACCAGGCCTTAAGTACCTTGAGATTATATCGGCCTATGGATGTTTGTTACTTTAAAACTATAAATTATATGTACTTTTCTCACTAGCCATGAGTTGGAAAAGTCAGCCAAGACTCGGCAAGAGCGCATTCAAGTGGATGATGACAGATGTCAGTTCGAAAGACTGCATCAAAGTAGTCATTGATTTCCGACTGTATACCACAGGCATACCAGACTCAATGTTTGTTTTGTGGCGTTCCTGCACAGGCAGCCCAACCTTTGCTCTTGAGGCTACTAAATAATCAAATAAAATGATATTTGCGTATGGTTGGGTTCCCTGTGCATAAAAATATATTCTGTTGGGCTTCCTGTGCACGTCCCGCAAGACTCGCCCGTACATGTGTACGGCAGCTATTTCAAAAAAGATTGGTGAAGTTTTTGTTGCATCTTGCATGTTGCATACCAAACCCGAAATGTATTGTGGATCATATGTAAATTTCAGCATGCACATACAAAATATGCCAGCTCCATATTGCGAAGACAATGTTTGGGAAAATTCCCAGAGTCCATATTGTTGTGAACCTTTCGCTGATTAAATTCACATCGCCCATAGTTCATTTCGGGCTTGGTATGCAAGATGCAACAAAATCTTCACCAACCTTTTTGAAATAGCTGTATAGTGAAACAAGGTGTGAAACTGATGTCGTATCATGGCCTGATGTGCGCCACATCTAGTTGGTGCACTTTTCCGTGAAGCATTCGGATTTAACTTTCCGAAGCCGCCGTACGTAACAGGCCCGTGGGGGGTACCCTGCAAACCGTCGCCATAAATCCTACTAACACTACCCCATATAAGTAAAATTTGTCACTTCCCTTACAAGACCGGAATGGGGTAGGGTTAGTAAGATTTATGGCGACGGTTTGCATTTCTGGGATGCCAAAGGGACACCAGTTTGGCGGGATCATAGTCTGAATGCTAAAATTAAAGTTCGGGGATGAATTTGGTGCACTTTTATTAGACCGATTTTCATCAAAGTCGGCCATGACCTTCTTGAATAAGCATTTTTCACATATCAAAAGCTCGAGAGTGAGGGATAAGAATTTCCAGTAGAATTTTGGGAGAATGTGGTGAATTTGGGGGTATTTTTGATCGCCAGTTGCCTGCCTTGTGATTTTTTCGATTCCTTCATGTGACAGCATCTGCTCCCACTGTTCAAAACCCCGTTAAAACGCATCGGATGACAAAATAACACACATTTCTGAGAAATATAAGGATAAAGGTTCTTTTTATTCAATATTTGAAATTTCAGAAGAAAAATAAAAAGTTGAAAATCGAACTTCAAAAGTACCTAAATTCCAACAAATTCAGTCGGCCCTTGAAACAAGGTCCATCCTGTTCTCAAAGTAAGTGTCAACTGAAACTTGAAACAAGTGAAGAATTCTCATAACAAGAACAATTATTTTACTTAAAACAAGTTTTATTATCATAACAAGAACAATACTTTTACTTACAAAATTTGATTTAGCTGAAACTTCACTGAGATAATCTTGAAGGGTCTTATAATCACTAGTTAAACTCTTTTCTCGATATTGGAGAGGGAAGTACTATATTTTTATGAATCTTTAGAGGTATCAGTGACGTCACTTACTCAATACAAGCTCAGTTCCATACATAGCGACTTCTGGTGAAGGACAGGTGATATAGCAGACATTTCCGAGGTGACAACTCAAGTCTCAGATGAAGTTATTCACATCGCTGAAAAGCAAGTCCGTATTACTTCTTTGCTTCAAAAAATACTAACGAAGATGTCACTACTATACTTAGGGTACTTGTGTTTCCTTTAATTTAATCACTATTGGATAAAAACCTATGTATTGCATTTGAGCCACACCCACTCCCCGGGGGGTCTTCCATGTCGGGTCTCAAGAAATAGAGAGAAACCACTTATCAAGACATACAACTTCATGGCAATATACCCAAGAGACCACAATGAAATCAGTGCACTTAAACATATATATCGGTAGCTACCAAGCCTAGTGTTTACTAGAAATTGATAATTACAACTTTTGAATACTACTTCTGTATTTTATTCTGGACAAAAATGTCTACAGGTACTATATTGTAATGTCCGTCACGAAATGGTCAGTTGTTTTTCTATCTCAGACAGGATTCAACTCTGTTGGTTATACTACTTCTGCTGCTCTTTTAGTTTGTTAGGTTCATCATTTCAGTCATTATTATTTTTGTTCAACCTAGTTCTTTATTTAGAAAAAAAGGACAAAAGATACGTAATGTCCGTCACGTAATGTCTGTCACGAATGCTAGGCCAAAGAGAGATAAAAGAAGTAGATAGAATTAGACCAATATAATTCTTAACTATAAAATACTTAAATGTTGTTCGTCCAAGATAATTTTTTAAATATGCTTGTAATATCAACTTAATTGTAATATATCAAAAAAATGGAAGGTTACCATGGTAACAGGTGGAAAATCACCTCTCAAATAAATCAACATCCTCTTCAAGAATCACAAATATTCAGATGTTATGTGACTAAAAGATCACAATTCTAAACTTTTCTTTGCTTTTTAAGTTATTTGTACATCTTCTCAATTTCAGTTTGCTTTGGAACAGCAAAAGGACCAGTGTTTAGCAGAGTAATTGGCCCATAGAACACACACGAGTTGTGGACATTTTCAATGTCATCACGTCTGGGCCAATCAAAACGGTCTGCACCCACTCTGTGCAGGAACTTGAACTGGCTAAAATCATTAGCCAGACTGCAAAGTGCTCTACCAATATAATAATTTTCTTCATACTCTACAGCGTAGTAGTTCTCTGGTTGTAATTTTTTATTTGATGGCAATGGGTGCAGAGTACTAAGATGTAAATCTAATTAAGAGCATGATCTTTCTATATGCAGAGATACAGGATAGACTTATCAATGGACTGTGGCCAACAAGTTAAGGCTCCTGGCATACATGCAAGTGAAAACTCCACAGTCATAGTCATTCTTCTGCTGGGGAATATCCTCTTTTCTGTTGACAATAAATCTCCACTGGCCCAAGTCCAGGCTGCTGTCAAGCTCCATTAGAAGTGACCCCATTTTTGCCAGAGCTTTAAAAGCTGTTGGTTTGACAAAGTCACCAGACTTGCTATCCAAACCAACAACATATTTCTCCTTAGGTAGAACAGCTAGGAGAAACCAGTGTTCAGTTTGTGGGGTATTGCATGGTACCAGGACTACATCCTGCTGAAGAAGTGGACTCTCATTTCCCAGCAAGCGATCACCTGACACTGATCCTACAGCTCTCTCAAATTTATCCCATGACAGGGTTTCAACTGCTACATTGTTATCAGCACATGCAGATTTAAGCAAACTGCAAGATGTTCATCAATGATAAAGTTGAACAGCCATATTTATCTCGGCTCGACTGTCTTGCTCTGCCAAGTAGAGCACGAAGATCAACTCTTATAATCAGCTTGTTTCCTTCAAAGCTGATCACACCATCAGAAACTGCATTTATTTGACAGTTAAGGTGAGTTGGAAGGCTAAAAGAAATAGAGCCTTTGAATAGTTCAAGAAGCTCATCTGGTAGACCAAGCTCAACCTCAATGGTAGGTACTTCATTGATGATTGGCTCTTCTACTTTTCCCGATGTCTCTTTTTCAGCACTACTTGCTCTTTCATCATATTTTTCACTGAGATCTTCTTCACATTTACGCTGTTCTTCTCTTTCACTGACTTCTTCATCTTCATCATTCTCTTCAGACACTTCTTCATCTCTTTCACTGACTTCTTCTTCATCTTCATCGTTCTCTTCAGACACTTCTTCACCTCTTTCACTGACTTCTTCTTCATCTTCATCGTTCTCTTCAGACACTTCTTCATCTCTTTCACTGACAACTTCTTCATCTTCATCACTTTCATTCTCATCTTCAGAGTCAGCAATATGTTCTCCCTTTTCAACCCAGGTACTCTGGTAAGAGTATGTACGGCAGCGAATATGACCATTTGGGGGGGGGGGGGGGGGGCTCATTAGGCAATGAAACTTTGCAATTCCCGACAGCGTTGGTGCTGTAGAGAAGGATATTTTCAAGGCAAGTAAAAGTGCTGTTCTTTCCAACTCTTCACATGCAATGCAAGAGATCGTCACAGCCTTGCAGACGTCAGTGGCAACGTTAGCAAAAGACCTTGCATCATTGACTACTAGAACCTTTCTTGTGGATACAGCATTCCAGACCATTCTCTTGACTAGTACTGTTCCTCCAATTCCATCAACAACTCCTTTGCCATGGGAGGTGGCAAAGAAATTCCACTGGGCATTCATAAAATGAGCTTGGAGTGTGTGTAGGAAATTAGCAACCGGTACTTATTCTTGAATTGAGAACTAGGACCATCTGAAAATAAGTAAGCTTTAGAAATATTTTTTCACAAAGTCCTTGAGTCAACCTTGTGCATAAACACTGCAACATATTTTTTATCATGCTTCAGTTCATTGGAAACAATGACATGGGTGTAAATAAAAGTATTGAGGATGTCAGAGATGGGTCGTAAATATGCTTTTATTCGAGCCCGATTAACTGAACCGACTTACAATAACATGTGCTTTTTAACCGAATGGTATGCGCATGCGCGAGCATAACTTGTCTAAACTTGATAATGTGACATCTCCTTCCCGAAATGGGAGCTATAAATCCAATGTATGTGGCAACATGCCAATACAGTATCCAACAGGAAACAATCCAGAAAATGTTTTATGTTCAAGGTATAAGCATAATTGTTATCAAATAATGTTCAACTTTATAGCGATGCATTTTACTCAACAATGTTCATAAATCTAGTCTCTGGGGTTGCTTGACTGTGCGACCACTTCTTTTTGTTACTTCTGGACCAGTGTCTCCGGTAGTGGTAGACTCTAACGTCGGTGTTGGTTGTGCTGTTGGCAGGTGTTGTTCTACAAAGCTTTCCTGTACATATGCTTGGTTGGCCAGTTGACCTCAGCTGTACTCTGTTGCGTCGCAGCTCAGAACCACTTGGTGTCTTCACAATATATGATCGAGGTTCGTCGCACTTTCCCTTCACATCACCAGTATCCCAAGTCTTTGACTGAGGTCAGTACGCTGCAACAGGTTGTCCTGGGCGCAGCTCTTGTAGTTCTCTGGTTGGCTTATGGCTGTGCTGCTGCCTCTGGCTCTATTGGCGATGTTGCAGGCGCTCCTCATCAACTTCGCTTGATAGAGAGCGTTGGTATCTCCCACTAGAAGGTATCTGTGTGCGATTAACTCTGTGGCTAAGAAGCTTTGCTGGGGCAGGTAGCTTGCTATCAACAGGGGTAGTGCGGTAATTCAGAAGTCCTAGATATGGATCTTATCCTGACAGGTTCTTTACCGTCTGTACCATTCTTTCGCTGAAACCATTGCTCTGTGGGTATAGAGGCGAACTTGTGACGTGGTTAACTCCCCAAACATTACAGAATGTCTGGAAGTCTTGGCTGCATGCTGTATTGAGGGCCGTTGTCTGTGATTAGGGTCTTTGGAATACCGTAATTTGAGATGAATTATTACAGCAGATGATGTAGTTGCATGGAGCTTTCTCACAATTGGGAATTTGCTGTAGTAATCTGCCACTAGTAAGTACTGAGCACCCTTGTAGTCAATTACAAATAGGTCGAATCCCAGTTTCTGCCAGGGAAAGCTGGGTAGGTTATGTTGTTGTAATGGCTCTGCCTGCTGTTGTTTGGAGTAATGTAGGCAGGTAGCACAGTTTGTAGCCATGTCTTTCATGTCTTTGGAAATACCTGGACAGAACAGGCAGTCCTTTGCCTTGAGTAGGCACTTCTCTACTCCCATGTGACCTTTATTGGTGTACAATGTCCAACATCGGTAGGCGTAGCCTCTCAGGGATTACTATGCGGTGGCCTTTCAGTACGATTCCATTTTCGACGCTCAGATCTTCTCGGAAATTCCATTATTCCTTGAGGTCGAGAGGGCAGTCCTCCTTGTACTCGGGCCACCCATGATATACCACATCTTTCAAGTGACATAGCGTGACGTCGTCATGAGTAAAGTCGCGTTAATCTCTTGTAGTTTAGCAGGGGTTGCAGGTAGAGTGCGTGTGACAGTGTCTACTTCAATGCGTGGATCGTCGTCTGTAGCAGGCGATTCCATGTAGCTCACACGTGAGAGGGCGTCAGCCACAACATTTGTCTTACCAGGTATATATGTTACCTGTGCTTCATACTTCGACATTCGTAGTAGCATTCTCTGTAGACGTGGAGACGCGCTACTATGCTTTTCTTCCATATGCTCTCCAGCGGTTTGTGATCAGTTTCAATCGCCACTTTCTTGCCATATAGGTAGTGATGGAATTTCTCAAGGGTCCAAAATGTAGCAAGTAATTCTCTTTCAATGTTACTGTATCGTGACTTTGCATCAGTCAGTGAACGACTTGCGTAGCATACTGGTTTGCCATCCTGCATCAACACGCATCCAATTCCTTACATGCTGGCGTCTGATTGGATCACATTTTCTTTATCTTTGTCGTAGTACGCTAGTATTGGTGCCTTGACAATAGCTTGCTTGATTTCTTGGAACGCTCGCTGGTGCTCTGTCTGCCATATGAATGGCATCTCTTTTTTCATTAGGTTGCGGATGGGTTCTGATATCTGTGCTATTATAGGTGAACATCTGTTTAACTAGTTGACCATTCCCATAAATGACTGTAGCTCCTTGAGATTCTGGATTTTTCTCTCGTCACTCTTGAGTCCCTCAGGAGTCCACTTTAGTCCGAAGAATGAGGTCTCTGCTACCTTGAATTGGAACTTGTCTGGATTGAACTTGACGTTGTTTCGCCTTGCTGTGTCGAGGACTCCTAGTATGTGTTGGTCGTGCTGGTCCTCACCAGTTTCATAAATGAAGGTGTCGTCTGCGATACCACTAACTCCCTTGAGCCCACCAAAGGTGTAGTTCATTTTCTCTTGGAATACGTCGCCGTTGCATGTTAGGCCAAATAATAATAATAATAATAATAATAATAATAATAATAATAAAGGTTTACAGTGTGGACACTCGAACCGTGAACACTTCAAGTTTTTTTCGAACTTTTTTTTTCGAACTTTCGATTGCCTCACAGCCTCTCAAATGCAGCATTGAGTTTTAAATACACTTAGTGATCAAAATAAATCATTTTTCTGATCAATTTGCTCAATCGATAATTTATATATTTGTGTTAGAAAAAAAACTAAGTGTTCACGGTTCGAGTGTCCATACTGTAATCACAGTATATCTACATAGTAGCTTTACATCTGTGAACTGATAAGAAACTAAACTTAAAACCAAAAATAGATAATAATGATAATAATAATAATGTACTAAATATATTTAAAAAAAGATATAAAATATATGTATAATATGAAGATATAAATGGTAGACATGTCCATCTGTATTTCCCCCATGGGGTATTGAAGGTACAAAGCTTGCTGTTTTCTTCGTCTAGTTTCACCTGCCAATAACCACTTCGCGCGTCCAGGATACTGAAGTGTGTGGCACCACTGACCTTTGGTATGACATCATCGACATCTGATGTAGTATGGGTTGCGCTTCACAGCTTTGTTAAGATCGCGAGGGTCTAGGCAGATACGGATTGATCCATTCGGCTTGGTTGTGACGACAGTGTAGCTGATCCATGGAGTGTATTCATCTTTTACCTCACAGAGTATCCCCAGCTCTTGTAATCTCTTGAGCTCCTCTTTGTAAGCTTATTGTAGGTGGACGGGCACCTTTCGTGGAGTATGTTGGATTGGGGACACATTGGGGTCAACCTCGATGTGGTACTCTGGACCAGGAAAACATCCAATTCCTGTAAATACATCTTTATATTCCTTCAGAATGTACTCTTTGGACAAAGGGCAATGGTGTTGCTGCTTGCCTTTTGCATTGACGGTGCCTTCGGGGGGTGTTTGCACTGGGCCTGGCTTCAACCGGCCAGTTGAGCTTCAGAAGGTTTAGGCCCTGTGCAGTCAAATTTCCAATTATGGCAGGTCCGGTGACATCTGCCACTTCGACAGAGATAGCTTGTGGCGTGGAATCACTGGGTCCCTGTACAAACACTTTGCAAGATCCTATGGTTGGAATTTGGGTCCCCCCATATGCAGATAGCTTTACTGTAGATTTTTGTAGACCTGGCTATATGCGGCAAAGGTTATAGTACAAAGCATTGGGAATAATGTTAGTCTCAGCCCCTAAGTCAATCTTGCATATGACACTTATTTGCTCACTCTCTGGCTTAGATTTTGTTTTAAATACATTTTTATTACATTTCATTTCTTACAACAAGTTATAAGTTATGTAATTACAATATAGATATTACTTTACTTTGTACTACAGATATTACAATATACAAAATAAATATATAAACAAATGAAAAAAAAGGGGAGACTCTCGATAAAATACATTATTAAAAGTTCAGTGGGGTTATGACAGATTCTTTCTCAGCCATTATAATTTTGAAGAAGATATGATGTCAGTGGCGCCCATTTCTTATTGTGATAGTCCAAAATGTTTTTAGATTTTGCAATTTCATGTTCTATATAATAGGTTTGTGTTAACTTTTTGAACAGAAACTTTATGTCAGAGGTTTTTTTTCTGATTTTGCTTTGGAAGATCATATATTTACTTTCTAGAATGATATAATTTATTAAGATGCTGTTTTTTTCCAGATTTAAAATTCCAAATAAGATGTCACGTGTGTCAAATGTTCGGTCGAAGTTTAATTGATCTTTTAGCAAGGTTTCGAGTTTTGACCAGAATAACTTTACTTTAGGACAAAGGACCAGGAGATGTTGTAGTGTTTCAAAATCTGTTTGTTAAAAATAGCAGAGTGGATATTCAACTTTTTAAAATTTAAATAGCTTTTCATTTGTATATAAAATTCGGTGGAGTATTTTGAACTGAAATTCTCTTAGTTTTGTGTCCAAAGTTGTCTTGAAGGGGAGTAAATATGTTTTCTCCCAGAACAAAGTATGACTTTCTGTGTTATAAACACTCTCATAGTAGAAGGCAGCTGTTGGTTTATTTAATATTTTTTTTGATGATCCTATCATACAAAGGTTTGGATTGCAATTTATCTAGTCTCATTATTTCTTCATCAAAACAGAGGGAAATTTGGCTAAAATCTGTTTTTGTGATCTGTTCGTATTGATAATTTTCCGCCATTCTTGCGGGAGGGCATCGAACATGCCAAAAATTAAGAAATTTTCTACCAGAGTTAGAGTTGAAAGAAAAGGCTAGGCTCCTGCCCAATAATGAGATTTCCTACATTGTCAAAAAGATCGCCTACCTTATGCATGCCTAGTTGAAACATTTTTTTATTATATACTGAATATAATTTCCTACACAAATATATTTATTGTTCCACAGAATGAGAATGACTATTTCCTCCAATCTGGTTGGGGTGTGCGTGTTAACTTTGGACCATGTTTTAAGACACTCTTTGTAAAAATCAGGAATTGTTATGGCAAGTTTATCATATTGAAACATACAATGCAGTAATAGTTTTCCGCCAACACGTTTTAAATATTGATCCAAAAAAAGCTTCCATCCTGCAGGATAGGGTTCTAAATATTTTTTAATACACATTATTCTCTGAAAGGAGATCATGGACTCAATTTCTGGCATGCCTAGTCCACCATTTTCTATTGGATTTATCAAAACTGTTCGCTTCACTTTATCTTTTCCTTTCCAGACGAAAGAGTAGAGCAGAGTATTGATTGTTTGTATGAACTACCTTTTCTTGTATGGGATAAGCATTGTACGGTATATAATTTTTGGTATAGCGAACGACTTAATCACTTGAATTCTTCCAATTAATGTCTGGCTTAGATGACAGTTTAACTTGCAATAGGGCTTTCTCTTTAAATGAAACTGTATTTACATTACTGTAATTGGTGGGTGTAGCAAGGATGGGTCCCAGAAATAGGCGATCATTAACATTCTGCGATAATTCATTTACATTGGGTACTGTTTCAACCTCTACTTCATGGACTCTTTTCTTCTTCAAACATACTTTGGCAAAGTGTCCCCTTTTATTGCAATAATGACACCACATCTCTAGCTGGACACCTATCCCTTGGGTGTGCACTTTGTCAACACCCAAAACATGTGTGTGTTTTATTAGTGGGTCTCTCTTGAGACTCTCCATGAGGTGTTGGCTGACTAGGTCGTGATATTTGATAGTCTGGCTTACCTGGAGCCTTTTGACCTAATTTGTATTTGTGTAGGGCATGTACATCTGTTGTCTTGTTCATTATCTTCATTTGATTGTCGGCAGATTCTTCTGCTTTCGCCAGATTCTTTTCCTTTTGAAAGGTTAGCAGATCTCCCTACTTTAGGCATTCTTTTCTGACCCTGGTCGAACTCATCCCGAACACGAAGTAATCTCGTAGATAGCGATCCTGTTGGTCTGTTGGGTAGTTGGCTTCCTTGACCAGTACTAGTCTCAGTCTTGAGATGAATTCTTCGATTGACATTACCCTGGTTTAGGTTATATAACTCCCACGTCGCCATAAGCTCGTTGGAATGGGGCTTTACTGCGCTTTCAAAGCCTTCCCAGTAGTATTTCAGCTTTTTCTGATCGTCTTCTTGTAGGTCCCAACTGTTGAATAGCTCGATACCACGTTCGCCTGACCAATATACCAAATATTTACACAATACAGCTTCGTCTGTCTTGACAAGAGGACCTGTAGACAACAATTCGCATTGTTGTTTCCACATTTTGTATCGACTGTATAATCTTTCATTAGACTACTCCAGTCGATTGTTGGACCTTTTAGTATCGATGCCACCATTTTGTACTCATTACCAGAAATTACGGACATCTGACGTCACGGTATTAGTTTTCAGTACGATCGACATTTCAAAATGGCCGCTCAACAACACAAAGAAATGTATGGGACTTCAAATGTAATTTGAAATTTTGACATTTATACAGCTTTGAATTTTAGGTGCCGACTTCCAGACGTAAAATATAGTCTTTATAACATATTCTGTGAACATTTTTGCATCGTTTAATTCATTGCACTGGACGCAAAATGGATCCAAAACAACAACGAATATTGACAATACATGCCCCTTAATCGAGCAAAAAAAGTGTTACCTGCATTACTTTCCGAGCTTTAAACTTTCGATGATTGCATGGATCCATCGGTGCCGACATCTCCAACATTGCCTCAACTCACAGTAAGTCTAAATCCGTCAAAATGATATGATTTCGATGATACAAAAGGCCGCAAACCACAAGTGAAAAAGCACTATTTCTCGGAGGCCTTGAGCAAACATCTGAGCTGTTGAATGTCCTGAAATCACCAAGAAATCACCCAAAATATAGCAATTTTCGCCGTTTGATTCCGACATTTTACAAGAACTTAGTAGCCTGGTAGTTTTATGTGTGATATTGCTGTTCAAAGAAGGTGAAGGCTCCTAAAAGCGGGAAATTCAAACTCATAGTTCATGGATTGGGCTTCCTGTGTTCTTTTTAAAATTTCGAAGTGTCAAGAGTGAGTCGTTCGTACTCTGTGCCGAGCGTAAGCAAGCTCTTCAATATTAAATCTATCAACCACAACACAAACGCTTGGTATTTCTAAACAAACTTAGAGTAGTTTGGTTTTGATGAATTGATTTATTTTGATATAAATTCGAGGAGAATTTCGGACTGCCAGTAGACCGCTGGTCATAATATCGCGGAAGTAAAATGTCCGTAATTTCTGGTAATGCGATCGTGAGTCGCTTCAACAATAACTTGAGAATTTCGTCACTTACACCAGTGAGATGACTTTTATTTTACTTCAGCAGCGAGGGTATTGTCGATCCCACTTCTAACGCCATGTAAAGGTATTGAGGATGTCCGAGATGGGTCGTAAATATGCTTTTATTCGAGCCCGATTAACTGAACCGACTTTACAATAACATGTGCTTTTTACCCGAATGGTCTGCGCATGCGCGAACATAACTTGTCTAATTTTGATTATATGACAATGGGAATCACAAGTGACCTTGCATGCCCTCAGTCTTGGTCCAGACAGCAACAGTGAAAAATGTCACCTAATCTTGACCCCAGTGTGCAGTTTGGATTTCATCTTGAAATTTACAGGTATAGTTTTCAGCGAAATCAAGTTGTATCACAGCTTCTTCTTTTAGTGTTAGATTGTCTTTCTTGTCTGATCTTCAAAAAATCTTGCTTGTTTTCGCTTCACAAACACGTGTTCAAGGAAAAATGGCATCTTATCTTTCAGATCCTTGAGTGCATCATGAACTTGACCCTCTTTACAGACTTTCTGCATCTTTTTCACACTTTTCACGCTTTTCCTTTTGTAGCTTTGACCAACTGTTCCACGCGCTCCCACTGATGCCATGTCGTTTGCCTTTCAAGGCTGGCTTTATCTCTTATTTCCTGAAACCAGCTGGGACAATTTGCACACTTCCCAAGCATGCAAAGCTCTTTTTTTTAAATTGTAAATAAACGTTTTTACAATACATGGACTTACATTATACAATGTAGATTTTACAATACATGGACTTACATTATACAATGTAGATTTTACAATACATGGACTTACATTATACAATACAATATATATAATTATTTTACAAAGGCTACTATTTCATTTATAGATAATTACATTGGAAAATTAGATTTTTTTCTAATAAAAGATCTACATTTTTTATAGTATTTTTCCCCATTTTTCATGATACGCGAGCATTGTACTATCTCTCTTTGCTATTGTAACGAACTACAGTTCCGTAAAAAATGGGTTTATTCGCTTGATAAATAACACAGCTTTACAACTTCTTTACTGAACTATCAACGTACACACACACTCAGTTCCAGTCTCTGGGCGGGGCAAATACATTACACTGCCCCCCTCCAAGATGGGGACACGCCCCGTGTCCCAAATAAACTGAACTTTAAACGTCTACAAAATAGTCTTTAGCCCAGCTTGGAGCTCTTCTGGATCACGCCGACCGCCCTGAAGTCCTTGAGTTGCTGTTCTTGTTCTCCCTTGCGTAGCTTGACTTGCCATCCGGCCGGGGCCCCTGATCGAGGACAACTGGTCCCTCCTTGGCAAGGGGCGGACCCGAGGGCATCACGTTGCGCTTCTTCGAGTCTACTTATTACTGTCCAAAGTACTTGGTGGGGGCTGATGGCTTGTCCCTCCTACGGAAGGCTCACTGGATTTTTCCTGCTGGGGGTGAAGCCAAGTGGGTACGGCATCTCCATTGTATGGGCGCAACCGATCGTGGTGTATTACCCTTGGCTTAGACTGAGGGGTCTTCTGGATCCTGTACACAACGTCACTTATTCTCTTGAGTACAATGAAAGGACCCTCCCAAGGGCGCTGCAGGCATGGTGAGATCTTGTTCTTCCTCTTAGGGTTGTAAAACCACACCACAGCGCCCCGGTCATAAATACGCTGGTTTAGCCGTTGGTCGTACTTTTGTCTTTGGCTTTCGCTTTCGATATTTAAGTGTTCCCTGGCGTACCGATGCACCCGTTTGATCTTTTCTTGCAGTGTCTGTACGTATTCGCTGACCTCCTCACCCGCCTTGTCGATGTCCGGCGGACTGAACAGCAGATCCACTGGAAGACTTACCTATCTGCCGAACATCAGCTCACTTGGGGAGCAGCCAGTGGTCTCGTGCACCGCGGATCGATATGCCATCATGAGCATGGGTAGGTGCCGGTCCCAGTCATGAAGGTTTTCGTCCACAAACTTCGCAGGCATGTTCTTTAGGGTTCGATTAAACCGCGCCACCATCCCATCCGACTGTGGCCTCAGTGGAGTGGTCCTCGTCTTTTCCATTCCAAGTATCTTGTCAACTTCCTTGAAGAGAGCCGATTCAAAGTTGCGGCCCTGATCCGAGTGTATCTCCCTCAGTCCACTTTGTAAAGTAGTCGCCAACTACAAGCACATACTTGTTACCCCGGTCCGAGCGCGTGAGCGGTCCCGTGATATCCACCGCAATTCTTTGTAGGGGTGCGCCAACGTTGTAAGTTCTCATCCCGGCTTTGGGTTTATTTGGGGGTCCGCCCCTCGATGCACAGGTATCACAGCGTTGGCACCATCGTCGTACATATTGCGTGTAGCCATTCCAGTAAAACCGCTCCTTGACTCTTGCTACCGTCTTCGTTATCCCCAGATGGCCTGAGGTTGGGCTGTTATGTAGCTGATTCAGCACCTCTGCTCTTTAACTATGAAGAAGAACTAGCTCTAAGGAAACGCTATCTCAAGCCTCCGTCTCCCATTGTCGGTATAGCACACCATCTTTTAACACCATCCGATTCCACTGGGCCCAGTACGATTTCGCATCTGGACCTTCCCTTGCGACCTTCATTCCACTGGGGGCGTGTGGTACCCTTCTCTTTCCAAGTGATCATTTTTGCCACGCCCTCATCGGCACGTTGTTCCTTGCGAATATCTTCTGACCACCATTGTTGTACCCACGTTGCCTCTTGCTTTTTTACGGTGGGCTTCTTGACGATGTTACATGGAACGGCCTCTCCTCCCCTCTTTCCTCATCCTAATTTCCTTCTCCTCTTCCTTCGCGCACTTGTTACACTCCCGAGAAGGTCGTCTGGAGAGTCCGTCTGTGTTGCCATGACTGCCGCCCCTGCGGTACTCAATGTCAAACTCATACATAGAGAGTTCTTCTAGCCAACGAGCCATTTGGCCATCGGGGTTACGGAAACTCATAAGCCACTGCAGTGCTCCGTGGTCTGTGCGGATCTTGAAGCTCTTCCCTACGAGGTAATGGCGAAAGTTCCAGATAGCCAAGATGACCGCGAGCAACTCTCGCCTGGTTACACAGTAGTTGTGTTCCGTCTTCGTCAGTGTCCAGCTGAAGTATGCAACTACTCTCTCGCATCCATCTCTCTGCTGGGACAAGACCGCACCAACCCAGGTGTTACTCGCATCGGTGTCGAGGATGGAACTTTCATCAGCATTGGTACGTAAATGCCAGAATAGGCGATGCCATCAGGCGACCCTTCAGAAGCTCGAAAGACTGGTCACACGCCTCCATTCACACGAAGTTGGTCACCCTCTCCTGTAGCCTGTATAGGGGCTTAGCAACATCAGCGAATCCCTTAACATACCGGCGTTACTACGAACACAGACCCAGAAAGGACTGCAGGTCCTTGGTGCTCGTCGGGACAGGCCAGTCCTTTATTGCCGAGATCTTGTCGGGATCTGTCGAGACTCCCTCCTGACTTACCACGTGTCCAGATATTTAACGCTGTTCTTGAACAGGTGACTTCCTTGGACTCAATTTGAGCTTTGCTTTGAACAACCGGGCAAACACACACCGCAATCTCTCCAATTCCTCTTCAAAGGTTTTAGCGTACACGAACACGTCATCAAGGTAAATCAACAGAATCTCCCATGGCAGCCCACTAAGCACTTGCTCCATCAGCCGTTCGAATATGGCTGGCGCGTTGCAAAGTCCAAATGGCAGTACTTTAAACTGATACAACCCTCCTGTTCCCGTGGTAAATGCGGTCTTGGCCCTGTCCTCTTCACTAACTTCAACTTGCCAATACCCACTTGACAGGTCTAGGGTAGAAAACCATTGAGACCCGACGAGCGCATCTAAGGTGTCGTCAATGCGAGGGAGTGGGTACGAGTCTTTGATGGTGACCTCGTTGAGTTTACGATAATCAAGAGAGAAGCGCGTAGAGCCACAGGCAGCCCAACCATTCCTTTTGAGGCTCCTAAATAATGAAATAAAATGATATTTGCGTCTTTTTTATGGGTCCTGTGGTAGAGCGCGCGCGCGCTCAATATATAATACGTAGATATGTTGGGTTACCTGTGCTGAGTAATATCCTATATTGGGCTTCCTGTGCACATCCCGCGCGTCCCGCACTACATGTGTATATTTACACAAGGTATGAAACTCGGTCACGTGACAAATAAGTTTTTGACCCTAATCTTTGTCAATATGACGTGAAATTTCAATTTGTCTTCGAATAACTAAACTTTACCGTATTCTCTAAACTCTTCATAAGTTTCAGTCGTGTAACTTCACCGTACGCTGAGAAATTTTAATTTTGACATTTTGCGCCTCATGGACCGATGTGTGCCGCACGCAGCTGGTGCAAATTTTCCGTGAAACATTCGGATTTTACCTTCGAGAGGACATCGGCCAGCGTTCGGCAAATCTGAACTATGCTCTTTTTGGCAAGTATTAGTATTTATATTTTCACTAAACATAAACCAAAGCATCTACAATATACTTTATTTGTTTTCTCTTTTGATTTTTATAAAGTATTTGTTTTGTGTTTTTATTTTAATCAATTAAAATGCTTCAAAATTGAGGCATTGTGTTTTTTTAATGCTGAATAGTCTCAATATTTAGTACTACACAACACATTTTTGCTATCAGTGCTTGTAAACAAAATGACAAACAAACGTATATATTTCAACAATCAGTTAAAATATGTTTACTAGCTTTTTACATACTGTTTTGCCGTTCTTTCTATGCAATTTATTCACTATATTGATCAGTAATACTACACGTCTACAGTCGACACAGTACAAGTTGTGAATGAATAACAAACGTCGGAGTTCGTAATATGAACAATTTGTATGAACTTAAGCGATACTTACATTCTTACGAAAACCGTATTAAGTTGATTACTCTTTGCTTCTCTCGGTCATTTGCTAAATGAGTTGTGTTATTTCAATGACAATAATGAAGAACTGTTAATTTTTAGTTCATATGATTTCACGAGTCCATCTCCATTCATGTCTCCTTCGATACGATGTCAGTGAATTGATCAGTTGGTCTATATTTTTCAGTGCTTTAGATGCCGGTTTATGCTGTGTTGGCGTTTCCTTATGTTTTAGAACAACTGTAAGAAAGAAAGAAAAACATACGTCAAACATTTTCTAGATAAGACAGTAAAAATGATTTTAAAAATAGAGGTGAAGTACCATCATTCGGTTGAGAAGTGCATTTTGATCACTGACATTGACAACTACACAAGTCAAATAGCTCAGTCATAACTCATCAAAAATAATTTGCTGAGGATTATTAAGCAGCCCTTCTGCCCAAGTATAGGCAATTCCTTTTATTAGAGAACATTTAGAGAAAATGCTACGTTATTACCTTGACAAAAATACTTTTAGTTGAGCTTTACTTTTCAACAAAACTATCGTGTGTCGAGCACAACATGCAATTCTCCACCATTCAAAATATAAAAGGACTACTTTAAAATCGTCCAATTCCTTCTAAAGTTACTTAAAGTTGACAAGAATTGTGAACTTCTAAACTTACCATGAATAAGGAATAGAATCCAAACGCTTACACCGAAAAAAATAGTCTTTGTTTCACGAACTTCTCTTCAGATTTCCCACCATTTTGAAAAACTTCAGCTACTTTACCCTGGGTACCCCCCACGGGCCTGTAGCGTACGGCGGCTTCGGAAAGTAAAATCCGAATGTTTCACGGAAAATTTGCACCAGCTGCGTGCGGCGCACATCAGGCCATGATATGCCATCAGTTTCATACCTTGTTTCAATATACACATTGCTGCGGGCGCGTCCCGCAGGACGCACACAGGAAGCCCAACATAATACATGTTTATGCACAGGGAACCCAACCTTACGTATTGCGCGCGCGCGCGCTCTACCACAGGAAACCCATCAAAAAAAGACACAAATATCATTTTTATTGAATTATTTAGTAGCCTCAAAAGGAATGGTTGGGCTGCCTGTGGTAGAGCCATCTGCCTTTTTCACCAGTACAATTGGCGAAGCCCATGGGCTACAGGATGGTTCGATTTCATCTCTCTCAAGCATACTAGTGATTTCCTTCTCCGCCTACCGCTTCTTGTGTAAAGGCAAGCGTCGCGCGTGTTGTCTGATTGGTCGAGCACCGCCGCTGATGAGTGACTAAACTGATACGTCCAATATCACCAGGGCCAGCAGAAAACACATCGCTGAACTCGATAAGCAGTGACTTTACGGCCTCTTGTTGTTCTCTAGTCAGCTGTCCACCGCTCCTCTCGTAAACGTCGGCCAAGTGTAGTGGTAAGCTTTCCGCTCCTGAGGAGTTGTCTTCTTCTCCTGGGTGTGTCATGCAGTTCACCATCGCCGAACCACTTCCCTCCTGGTCAACTCTTTCTACCGGCTCACAAGCTGCTACTATGGGTCGCTTGAACAGAGTCTAGGCTGAATCCGAGGGATTGAGCATTCTCAAAGGGACATTGTGCTGGTTGGTTTGCACGAGTGCCCTTGCCACCAGTAAGTTATTACGCTCTTGAAAGCGGGCGGTCGCCTCCAGTATCCCAACCCCATCTGTCGCCTTCCCCTCCACGAATTCTGCTGACACAATTACTTCCGAACGAGGTGGTATCACCACTGTCTCACAGATTGCTATGCGCCGACAAGCCAAGTTCCCTTGTGTAGTGCGGCATGAGACTTGGCCTCCGGGCAAAGTCCAGATGTACACATTGTTCTCCAGTCGCAGCTCGCACCGCTGAGACCAAAGAAAATCTATACCAAGTATTCCATCAACCTCAATGTCGGCAATTAATACTTCGTGCACCGCCGAGGAGGGCCCCACTCCTATCGTAAACTTTCCCCGACCGGTAAAGGGAAGAGTGCTTCCATCTGCCAGCAGCATGCATGGGTCCTCTCTCTCCAGGGTAATCCTCTTCGCCTCGGGAAGCTCCTTGTAAATGGAAGACTTGAGCATGGTAACGCTGGCACCCGTATCGACTAAGAATCTAACAGCCATCCCTTCGATAACATCGTCCACGTAGAGCCCGTCATCAGCTCCCTTCGATGTATACTTCCTCTGATAGGGATCAGGGGCTTAATTGCAGGATTCTCAACAGCTCAGCCCCACGAACTCAGCTGGCTCCCGTTTATCGATGCCTTTCCTTGAGAACAGTCCCTCTGGAAATGGGACTTGTCTCCGCAGGTGTGGCACCCGGTGTACCTGCCATAGGGGCGTGACTTTTCCTCCAGGATCTTCTGTAGCATTACCTTGATTTCTTGGAGCTCCGACGAAGTCGTCTCACCCATTGCACTAGCGGTTTCCCGTTGTTCACCCCGGCTGTTTGCATCGTTGTCGCTGGTTATCACCGCTCAAGCTAGTCTGTTCTGCTGACGATTTGCGGACCGGGAAGCCTCTAGCTCTACTGCGATAGTAAGGACGTCGTTGAGGGTCTGTGGCCGGCTTTGGTGTATTTTTCATCGCATGTCGATGTCGTTAAGGGCGTCAACAAAATGGTCTCGCGCAAGGGACTCTCGTAGCCGTTGCGGTGCCTCCGGGTAAGCCTGATGGGTCAGTCTGCAAACCGCTTGAGCTAGTTCCGGCAATGTCTCGTCGCTCTGTCGAGAGCGGGTCTTTAGGGCCGTGCGGTAAACTTCTTGTTGATTTTCGGTTACGAATCTGGTGGCGAGGGCGTTAGATAGCTCTGCAATGTTCTTTCTTGCATTGCGTTCTAGGAAATACCACTTATTCCTTCGTAAAGGGGCCAATGGGCTCTATACGATGATATGATTTATGTTTGCCTCCATTCTTGTTTTTTTTGCCTTCTTGGCCTTTCTCTTGTTTTGTTTTTGTTTCCTTTTTCTGTTTTTTTTTTGGCTTAGAATATGTTACCTTAAAGTTAAGAGTCGAGCACATTTTGCTTTCAAATCTGTAAGCTGATTATTGATACCTCTTACTCTGGTCTGGAGAAGGGTGATTTGTCCCATTTGTTTTTCAAATAACTTATGGGTAGATTCTTCTCCATTTTTTAGTTTTCCAGATGAACTGAAAAGTTTGCTATCTAAAGCTTTGATTTCACTATCAATGGAACTTAGATTCGATATTATTTGTTTGGTATTTTCGATGTTATGCATGGTTAATTCTGACAATATCACTTGGAATCAGAGTATAATCTCTATCAAGAACAGCTCCTGCTGCGGCAGGATTCTCCTTGTTGATCATGGAGTTTATTTCCCAGGGGGGGTACTCAGAGGTATCAGTGACGGGGAGGTGCGAATGAGGCCAAATGTTTTAACCCAAAAAAAGTCCATTACGCAAAAACAAGACCCAAAATGTTTTTTCTCCGCATAAAAAAAAAGAAGCAAAAACACCAAGCCGGAATGCGAGATAGTTTATGCGTCCACCTCTATGTATTCATTGTGCTTTATACTACAAAAACGAAATAACTATGGTATAATTCTGTGTCATGTCATGTTATTTACGTAGTTTAAACTTGTTAATGAAATCGTTTTACATAAAATCGAGAACGGTAGGATATCATTTTTATTAACCCCCAAAAAAGTCCTTGCCAAAATCTTTATATCAAAAAAAGTCCATCAGAAAATTGCTAACCCAAAAAAAGTCCGAAGTCGCGAATTTCAAACCCAAAAAAGGCCTTCGCACCTCCCCGTCACTTATACCCCTGAGTACCCCCCCTGGGGTTTATTTGTTTCTCTATGCCATTCATTTGCTGCTTCGAATGGTAAAGCTCTCTTCCTGTACCGTGAAATTATTTAACAAACTGTTTGACACTCTTGCAGTGCTTGAACTTTGAATTGTAAAACTCAGGTAGAAACGAATTCATAAATGAAGCCCTTAACGTGGTTGGATTAGGAATGAATCCCATAGAGGTCGATTTCCATGAAGGAGGTGATCGGTAGGGTGTCAGAGGTAGGGTCTCAGAGGTCCCATGTCTACATGTACCTGTTGTTTGGTCTGACCCTGAGTTGCTGTATCACTTGTCGTGGTGTCAACTGTAACGACATTAGCATACTGTAATCCAAATTCTTGTTTTTTTCGAGTAAATCGTCGGATCTCAATATCAGTTAGGCCTATAAATAGTAAGTTGAAGTGCGATCAGAAATACTAAAAGAAGTACCAGTTAATATAAATATAATATAAGCTTAAATATCAGTATCGAATAGACTACAATAACAACCTGCATATATACCAAACTTGTGTAGATCATCGACTTGTACATCATTCAAATGATCAAATTTGTCCACACCAAACCCTTGAAATACGGTGTTAAATTTTGTCAAGTCTGCAAACTCCAGAAAGATCGATAATATATGGCTGATCACTTGCACTCAAACTTTCCTTTGGATTCGCCATGATGGTAGAGACCGAGCAATTTTCTGAGCATTCAGACACTTTGTTCAGCGGCCAACGTGACAGACTACCACTGACCTAATAAAAGGTGGGCTCACAAAGAAAATGGCGGACACAATGGCGGACCGTGTAAACTGAAGACGAGGATTTAATAAGCCGCAAAACTTCTAAAGAAAAGTTCACTTTCTCTGAGAAAAGGAGCAAAAACAGGTTAGAGTCTAGGTTGTCAGACAAACTTAGGAAATCACTGCAGTCGTGCAATGTGAGTAAGAACGAGGAAAAGCTCGAAGGACTTGTCTTGTTTTTAGGACAAATATTGTAAAATGTCTAATGTTGGAGGGTTTGTTGTACATTCTTAAACAGCTTTTGGCTTCTTACGATGGATGTAAAGCTTTTGGCTATCTGCCATATGATGATGCCCATGGGATTTTTTGTGGTTTCATGGAAAGGGAAGTGGAAGATAAGGAATTTCGCGATCACCTTTTGCATGAGAAATATGGACTTTGTGTTTACGTGATAACAGTGCTTGATAATCGGTACATTATTCTGCAAAATGAGACTGTAGATACTGGCAAGTTTCTTTTGGAACTTGATCATCTTTGTAGGTGCATGAGGCGTTCTTTGGTATAAATAACTTGAATACTCGCTCTTTCATGTTTCACTGATGTACACATTCTTTATTATCTAAATGTACGTTCTCGGTCGCGAAGCGGTTTACAAACTGTAAAGGTAAATAAACACTACGCATTCACTAAAACGTTTGAATTATCTGAAACCATAGAAAAGACTTACATTATATTCTCCATATGCTTTACGTCCTACATTCCTTCAAACCTCGACTAAACTCTCTTCAACCATGTGCCGACTGTCACGTACTCTCACCTAGTCCCTCTCGGCCGGATCATGCCCCAGCCTGTTTGCGGCAGTAACAATCTTCAATCAAAAGAACAAGACAACTTTTCGAGATTCGATTTGATTGTGGAGTCATTAAAACGAGTATTACAGTCTATGGATACAGAATACAGTAAAAACCCGCCTAAAAGAACCCCTATTTTTCCAAGTCAGCCTGAAATGGTTCTTATATATTGGGTGTCTAGTGAGAAATCGGGATGAATAGGTTCTTAACAGGTCCTTATTTACACGGCAAAAAACAATTGTTCCTGATACAGTATGGTGTATTTCCTTACAATTTGTTTTATTTAGTGAACTATTGACCCACTAAACATTAACAACCCAACTATAGTAAATATAATATTTCTGCATATTCAGCACTGACTCTACCTGTGTGTTCTGATCACATATGTAAGAACCTGCTTCATTTGTCAGGCTGAACTGGTTCTTATATATTGGATGCTTAATTGGCTAAATTTCAGCCTGGAGTTTCTTAATCTGCAGTTTCTTATATGCGGGTTTTTACTGTATGACAAATCCGTTTTGAAGGCCATGATTTTTGCTACTGCCTCAAGGAAGAAGATTTATCAGCTTGGCATTAAACCAGAAAATGCTGTACATTTTCTTAACAAAGTTGTGACTGCATCAACTGAATACTGAAAGAGCTACTGAAGCAGCGGAAGATATTCTAAAACTACGAGATAAAGACAAATTAAAATTAATCAACGAAAGAATAACAGTTGTTGATGAGAGCCTAGGCAAAAAAGAGAGTTTAATATCTGAAAGGAGGAAGGCAGATCTTATTTCAGAAAATTCAAGTCTTGAAGACAGAAAGAGTGCTTAGAGAAAGATCTGCAACAAAGTGACCCTCAAAGTCTCAGAAGATTGAAACAAAGAAAGCGGAGATTAGCAAAAACACTTATAGATGAAAACAGAGTGAAAAGACGCAAACTTGGTGCAGGGGCAAAAAAGGCTATGGATACCGAAGATGAGGACTTTATTGCACGATCTATAGAGGAAACAAGCACAGCACATGGCAGGCGTCATGATACTGTACTATACAGCCATCATCTTTTGATCCAAGAAACCCCCTAAGACTGAAAGTGAATCGGGTTTGGCAACTCACCATCAAAGAGCACACATACGTAATTGTAAATTGTAAGCTTGACATGTTCAATGAAGAAAATAAAACAAGAAGTCTCGCTCATAATTAGTAGGAGCCCGAGATGTCAAGAAGGGGGTGATATATGATGTTTCTGACCCTTCAAAACAAAAGGAACTTCCGCAACACGATTTTTGTGATACAAAAGTTCATCAAAATTTATAAAAGGAAAAATTGAAAACATTGAAGATGAGCAAAACTTTGTTCATGAAGGAGATCAAACAATTGTAACTTTGCGTCCTAATGGTTACATTGGAAGCTCAGGAAGTGTTTGGGCATCAGATCAACTTAAGATTAAATGGGAAGTTTCTCAGCTTTTTGAGCAATCAGTGGAATCAGCACTTGAGTATCCATTGCCCTTACGTAATTTTTGCCATCGTGTGCATGACATATTGTTTTATTTTCAAGATTGCAACCTGAAAAGCGATGTAATGTGTGTTACAAGTAACACAGATTGTAAGTTTAAAGGGTATGAAATGAAAAAGCTACATTGGTTGAAAAAGCAGCTCTCTGAAGCAGTTAATGCGTTCCATGAAGAAAAGGAAACACTGACCAACAACAACGACATTGCCTATTGAACTGAGCACCTTGGCCTTATCAATAACATTCAGGAACTGAATGATGAAATGGATATGGCCAGCACAACAAATGGAAATACTCTATGGGCACATCTAGTGAAAGTTATTGACCTTTGTAATGCTGCAATCGCTTTCATTGCTCATCTGTAATTACCACCACTTTGTGACTACATTCTTGAAGCAACAGATGCTGGTCCAGGTGTTGGTGTTACTAACATAGAGGTGAAGTACAGAGACCTTGAAATATCACGAATTAATAGGTCGACTCACATGAATAGGATTCACAGGGCACCACATGATTCAGGCCAGAACGAGGCTGAGCGTTCCGCTAATGCTGCCACAGGTGAAGCATTAGTTGATGGCAGAGCATTAAAATGGGAATACTTTAAACCAACTGATGGCATGAGCAAAGAAGAAATAAAAACACTCACAGTTGAAGAGATTAAGAAGCTAGAGGCGGAAACAATGGAGCGAAATGCATGGAGAGTTTCCCAGGATGTTGTGTCAAGAATTGATGGCGAGCCTGGCCCTGCTGGGGACTGCATGAAAGCATTTATCACTAATAAAAAAGACCAGCAATTCTTTTTTAACACGTACGTAATATCTTCAAGAATACAATACTGCAAAGTCTGAGAGGAGAAAAGTCAAAGTTCCAGGACACAACTATTTCAAAAAATTAGTTACCATCAGTACATCATGCATGATTTCTGGAGAAATGTTTCACGAGTATTACCTTGATCATTCAGTGGATCCAACTCCTCGTCCAGTTCCAGACATCAGGAAACTCCCAAAGTTTCACTACCTGCCTGTTCAAGAAACACCAACCACAAATGAAAATGGTAGAAGAAGACAAGTGGATGATTACCACCCTAGGGAACGTTTAAGACAACTTCATAAAGAGAAGACAATCAATGTAGAGGATATTGCAAGTGTTGAAACCTTCTCTAACAAATACATTGTTGAAGAGAACCTTGTAAAAACATACCTAGAACATCTAAACCATTTACAGATGATGAATGAGAAGAGAAAAATGGAAAAGAAAGGGAAAAATTTACAAGAAAACAGGATGTCCTATGAGGACTTTGACTGGACGAAAATGCTCAATGATAGAACCTTGGCAAAACAGCGTGTATTTGTTCTTGACAAGTACATAGAGAAACATAATCTGTTTGCATGCAGTGAGAAATAAAAACAAACCACAGAAAGTCAGTGCTATTATTTATCACTTACAATCATCTGCTATTTCAGAAAATACTGCGGAGCAGAGGATAAATAAGAAACATAACTCTCTCACTGTGGAACAGCTAGAGGACGATGATGAAGCCGATAAAGAGGAAGTAGAAGTGGATGAGACAATATTAAGCACATGTGAAAGTGATGAAGACCTTGTGATTGGAGAAATAGGAGAGTCAAGTGATCAGCTTGTCAGCGTCAGATTAAATTCTAAATACAGCTAGTGAGTATAGTTGGAGGTATTAAAGCAAAAGTGAGTATACTATTCAAAGGAACATATGCCTTTCCATACACTTATCATTCCTTTAATAGCTTTTAAAAAAAATAGGTTTTCTGGATATATATGTTCAAGGACAGGTTTTATTTCAATTTTGCTTCAATATATTACTAAAAAGCTCACACTAGTGTAACGACAGTATTGGAGATAATTAGGGCCACTAGTTTATCAGTTTACTTTTATACTGTCACGTGTCACCCTCTTTAAATAAAGTCTTACTATCTGTGCAAGGGGGAGGGTCATGATATTTTAGGCCAAGCCCAAGAGGAGGGTGAGGAATTTGTTTTCCCATCGATGGGGAGGGTCACATCATTTTCAACGCTCAATTTAAAATCTCCACCCCCCATCCCCCCTGCTAATTTCTGACAAGTCCCTTATCAGACTACTGTTGTGAAGACAATTTTGAGAATCGCATACCCTTTGAAGGATTTCTAAGAGCTCATTCCTGATCCAACGAAACGAAAATCCAAAGACGTCACGATCCACTGATTTCTACGTTTGGGCTACCTGTGACCACAGGAAGCCCAATTATACAACTGACACACACGAACATTCAGTGGAAAATCACACACGAATAGCTGGACGTCTATGTGTTCTACTAGAAAGGAAACCACAAGCTTATTTTAATGGTATTTTATATTTCGAAGTCTAAATGAAAAATCGACACAACACAGATGCTAATCAATCATTGAACTTTACTCGTTGAATACATTTTACCAAGAGATAAAGGTCTCTTGATTTTACATTAAAATGTTCAAATAGTTTCACTCTAAGAGCGAAATGAAGACATGTGCTGGTTCCATGCTCACACATGCCCTAATGTGTTCTTCAAGGCGTTCCTCGTCAGTCACATACCGAAAATCCACGAATTCACCAACAAGTGCCTTTGATTTGATGACGTCATTATCTATGACGTCATCAGTTAAAGAAAAAAGCAGTTTGAAGGGACAGAAATCAGTAAAATGACTTTATTGATATTTATTATTGTTATAGAAGTATTTTATTCTACATAATGCAGGATTTTGATGTTTATTAACTCTATTATAGATACTTTAAAATATGTGTGACGTCATAATGACGTTTTCACTTTTTTATTAGTTTTAGAATATTATTTGAACAACTTACACTCAAAAAAATCAAAATTCTAAAATCAACAAATGTTCCGCATGTCATAGTTCTTCCAATACACTAAGCATGGCGCTAAAATGTTTTCAAACAAAACAGTTTTACCAAGAGGTTTATTTTACCGATCATATCAAGCTTTCCAGCGTTGAATGTACTCCTGGATTTGTCTCGAATGACAAAATAATACCAGACGATCCGCTTTCGCAATGGAGAAAACTTGTCAAGAAAACGCAATTCTTTGTAAACTATGCTGACCATTCGAATTCTGCGATTGAAACTTTCATAAAGGAAGAAAAACAAGAAAAAAGCTACTTGGCCTTCGGTCATTCGTTTCTAGGTTAAATAAGTATAATGATGACAGACAACATGACTCTAGTACCATCATTGAAAGTATTCGACACGGTAACGCTTGATGATATGTTTCGTATGAATTATTTCCCGCCATTTTTTCCCGGGAAAAAAAATCAAGTTAAAAATATTCATAACTCTGGTTGTCTTCGTCCAATTTCAAAACGGATTTTATTTAGGTTAGTTATCACAAGAAGAACGACTAATGTCAATTTTGCGATTTTCCAAAAATTTCAAATGGCCGATTTTAGGGCCATTTATGCCCGCCTTGTCTGATTGACATATAAGTGTCTCCACTACCATTACCGTTCTTGATAGCAAGAAAACTTGCCAGCGTTGCTGTGTCTTTCTTTGTCAATGGAGCCTCTATTGCCTGCATGATAGACATGCTGTTTATCCCTATATATGGAAAGGCTGTCTTCAAAAATATCGAAATGATCAAACAGATCAGTTGCATCAATACCAACGGATATACTACCCTTTGGGTTTGTTCTCTGTTGTAACCTTCTTTCCTCCTTTTTTCTTTGAAGCTGTTCATATTCTGCTTGAATCTTAGCTTGAGTGCGTTTTCTTTCTACAACCTCCCAGCCTGCATCTCAGTCCTTTTTGTCCATATATATCATAAATGGACTTAGTTTTTTTAGTTTCAGGAATGCTCAAGAGGATTGCTCAAGACATCGTAAGCCTTTTGCACTTTGCTGAAAAGCTGCACAGCAGCCGCTTTCTTTGTCGGGTCTTGATGTTTATCGGGATGATACAACACGCACATGCGTCGATACGCGGACCGCAATTCCTCCTCTGTCGGTAGCTTGTTTTCTGACGTTCAAAACGCCATAATAATCAATCTCTTCTTCTTGGACTTCGTCTGAGTCCGCCATGTTTGTTCGTCGAGGAAGAGAGTAGACCATGCAAAGCATTTATCACGCCATTGGGGTTATACGAGTGGACTCGTATACCCTTCGGTCTGATGAATGCCCCGGCAAAGTTTCAGCGATTTATGGAGGAGTGCCTGGGTGAACTACGGGATAATATGGCCATTCCATACCTAGACGACGTTATTGTCTTTAGTCGGTCCTTTCAGGAATATATTCAACATTTACGTATAGTTCTGCGCCAACTAAAGGAACATGGTGTTAAGTTGAAACCACGTAAGTGTCACCTCTGTCACCTGCAGAAACTGGGCTGCCTGTGGTGATGACGCGTTTTGCGGTTTTTGGTTAATGCGCGCGCGGGCTCATCAGTAAATTGGGATTCCTGTGAGTAATGTTGACGTTTTTGCGGTTTTCCACAATAAGATAGCGCGGGCTCATCAATACTGAATAAATATGGCTGCCTAAATAAAGTGACGGGGAGTGAAACTTGTAAGACCCTTTCGATAATCCGCGTCAGATTGCTAGGAACATCGCCGTTGCTAGGAACAGCCCCGGTTTCGTACGGAGAAAAACATGGAGGCCGACAGTTTTACGAACAGTTTCCTACGGAGAAAACCATGGAGGCCGACGGGGCCGACGGCGATCCACCCTGCGACGACGAAATGTGTACCATGTAAGGTCTGTAAGTGAAAAATACAATTTTCTGCATATTTTTTTCTTGACTTTTATCATTTGTTTATATGTTCAGTTTAGCCTAGAGGCGAAAAAATGCCTTACCGGCTTACGAAATGAGTTTAGTGTTGTTGTTGTTGTTGTTGTTGTTGTTGTTGTTGATTGTCCTTGCCTACAAAAGGGGTTGTTGTTGTTGTGGTTGATTGTGATTGCCTACAAATTAAAGCCGCGCCAAGTCTTGTCTTGCTGTTTAAGTTTTAGAGACTTTTAAGGACGTTCGCGGTCATTGCCCGCGCGCATTCTTACTGCGCACAATCGCGCGCGCTCTTAAACCGGAAGTCAAAATGACCAAAAACATTTTTTTTCAAAATATGATCCATTTTTCCTTATTTGATATCTAAAATAGCTTTCTTAACATGTTTTCGATTCTCAACGGCTTTTTGCTTTTGAAAAGCGCAAAAAGCAGCGATTTTTAAAGAAACGAACTCTCATTAGTACCCAATCTCCCCTCGGTATTCAAAATGGTGGCCAATTTTCCGATTTTTACGGTAAAATATCTCCGAAACGAACACGGTGACCCCCTTTTTTTTTCCTGCCTAAAATCTAGGTACTATAAAGATCTACAAAATATGTTAAAATGAAAAAAATGACATTACATGGGAAAGACTGACATCAATATTTTCAAAAAAATTACACCCCTCAACGGATTCGAACGACGCACATTTTGATGGCAACGCGCGGATTAAAACCTTCACAAATACTTCGAATTACCAGTTTTTTAACTCTAATACGATAGAGTATCTGTATGCCAAGTTTCAGAAAATTGACATTATAACTTCAATTGCCCGCGAACGTCCTTAAGGTAATGCGATCGTGCAATTTTTTGTCGAACAATTTTTTTTAAACTTGGCACAAATATTGATTTTGAGTGCTAGAGTAGAAAAATGAAATAAAAAATGGGGGTCACCGAATCCATTGAGAAGATATAATTTTTCAAAGATGGGGCTTGCGACCATCTTTTCTGGCAAAAATGGATAATGGCACTACAAGCTCTTGCTGTCCGTATTGGTCGGTAATAATAAAAGCATTACTTTCAAATGATACATATGCATATGTTAACATAATATAATGAAAAAACCGAAATTTGTTATTTTATTGTGTCGAACAATAAGTTTTCAAAGCCAAAATTTCAAAAACAATACATTTTGACCGTCCTTTACGATCCTATTTTTGGACATTTTGGCGATTTCCTTAAAATTTAGCTCGAAGACCTACCCTCATTTTTTTATATGTTTTAGCTTTCGTAAATACCTACTCAGGGCAAAAATATCAGGGTAGGTCACCGTGTTAGATTTTTAGATATTCGCCGTTGAATATTAAAACGCATGATCCGCCATATTGAAAGAGCTCTACCACAGGAAGCCTAACCAATGAAAAGTAGTTCGAAAATGAACACTTCGTAGATTTACTCAAAAAATAGCTCGAAGACCTGTCTTCATTTTTTGATATTTTCTAGCTTTAGTTGACCTAGACTTACAGTGGAAAAATCAGGATAGGTCACCGACTTAGATTTTTAGATAATCGCCGTTGAATATCATGCGCAGGAAAGATGCGCACGAATGCACGATCGCATTACCTTAAGTAAAACAAGACGCTCAATGAGCGTACACTCGGGCATTATGACAATGACATTTGCGTGACAAAGGAGATTGGAACGATGAGTTAGCACTTCTATTAACATAACGATGACCCATCACTTCTAGTTTTCGAACCTAGAGCGAACAATAGTTTGATATACACTCGGAAACTATTTGACCCGTTTGAGCGAATCATACTTTCGGAATTACTTCATTAGGCGTTCGAATATCATCGCCCCCGTCTTCAGCCAACCGAAACCCTTGCTTTTGATGAGTTCGTGTACCAGCCCTTTCGAAAACGCTCAACAAATAATTTTTACCGGCCCCCCAAATTTTAAATACCCTAGTAGCATCGCCTAAATGGGTACAGCAATCAGTAATTCAGTGAATCGTCTGATCAAGAAAACATATTTAAAATACTCTTTCATAGTTACATGAGCTCTCTGCATGATCTGTTTAATATAACAAGGATTGAATTCATTTTCGCCTCAGATTTGTGTTCTTCTTGATGCGATTTCAAAGTTGTTTTCTCACCTTTGGATTTGTCCATGTTGGAATCACACTTCTGAATCAATACATCTAGCTTCAAGTTGTGGTATACATGCTTGGCTAGGCAGTACTCAGTGGAGTTCACATTTAAGTCAACATTAGAGTTCATTTCTATTATAGTTCTTGAGTTCATTTGATTTGCTTTGAGTTCAATTGTTTACCTTTTGACTTTGAGTTCAATTGATTTGCTTTTGATGAGTTCATGTAAAAGCCCTGTCGAAAACGCTCAACATCTTTTAGAGTGGGCCCACACGAATCGGCGTATGCGTTTGTATGCGAGAGCGTATTTAAGAGGATCTGATGGATGGCTTGCCTTGGATACAACATAATTTCTCTTCTGCACAGGTCAATTGCTTCTTTCACTTCTAGTCGTCGAATACGATGACTTAGCAATATCTCAGTATCTGCCCTGAGCGAACAATACTTCGGATTAAGTTCGATATACGGTCGGAAACTATTTGACACGTTTGTGGCGCCATGAATATGCAACTTCAAGCCGGTGACCTCAAGTACGTACAGACGTACATCCACGAATCTTTATGAGTCATCGACACAAATAGTTTGTCGTCACGCAACTGTCATTGTCAAAACACCCGACTATACGCTCATTGAGCGTCTTCTTCTGCAACAGATCCCTAATATCTAATGACGTTTTGATTTTGATTGTATTTTTGCCGTTCACTGATTTGTTTTCAGCGTGGAAATTCTGCTTTAAATAGCGCTGCGCGGCGGTTCTAAAATTAATGCGCTTTTCTATTGTGCAAGTATATAAATAGGCTATTAAAACAACTTTGGCATGAACCCAAATTTCGGACATTGACCTTGCTCGCCTTTGCTTTGATGAAGTTTTGAAGTACGATTTCTACGATTTCTTTTCCTTCTGAATTTTTCAAACGTCGAATCAAATAAACATCCATCATTATATATCTGAGAAATGTGTTTCGTTTTACTGCCGGATACTTTTTAAACGGTTTTTCACAGCGCGTGACGACAGTCAGGCAGCAAGCAAAGCGATATTAGCTATCAAAACAAAATCTACTGAAAAATCAAACCCTTGCTCTCTAGCTTCAGAGATATAATACGAAGCTGCTCAGTAACGGGTTATTAACGACATGTTGCTTTCAAAACTAAGATTCAAATCTACTTGAGTCCTGTGTGTCGTTTGTTTTTTCTTATCTGCTGAGTAATCTTGAAACTCGATACGATTAAATACGTCGCATACTTTCTTCATTCTTTGACCGAACAAAACTACAACTACTACTACTACTACCGAAAAACCCATTTTATAACTCGGGCTTCCTTCGGAAGGGCCCGAGTAATTAAAAGTGCGTAAGAAGAATTACAAAGATAGATGCAAATTCTCAAGCAAGGAAAACATATTTTTTCTGTTCTTGATTAGTTACAGTAGTCATATTTTCCTCAATACACGATCAATTCTAAATATTTTTCACCCCGACCTCGCTTGCGCGCGCAGAATCATGAAGCATTCTGGGAAACTACGAAAAGGTCTTATGGCAAATTTACCGGGAAATTTATTTCAGAAATTTAAAATGTTTTGCTGAAAAGACTCTCAAGGGAAGGGAGGGAGAGTAATATTTTTATATGCTAATTAGCTGTCAGCGAGAAACTGCTGACCAAAAGTAACGTTACGAGCATGTTACAAAGGAGTTCATGATTCTCTTCTCTGATTGGCTGAGAATCGATCACATGATCTTAATTTCACTCCCCGTCATTTTATTAGTGATGTTACGTTTTCTTTCTTTATGAGCCCGCGCGACCTTATTGTAAGAAAACCGCAAAAACGTGAGCGTGAACCACATGAATCCCGCGCGCGCAATAACCAAAAACCGCAAAACGCGTTATCACCACAGGCAGCCCAGTTTCTGCCGTGCTCCCTTACGCTGATCATAAGTACTGCTCCGAAAATCATCTAAGCTAACACAAATCTCGATTTGCAGCCAATCTGAAAATCCGCCTTAGGCACCCCAGCTCAACACAGGAAACCCCCAACTGGGGTCAACTCTATTGTTCGCATATTCTCTGTGGATGATAAAACAATAGAATTGTCCCTACTGCTAGGGTTATCTCTCTCATGTAAATCAAATTGTATGAAGACAAATGAAATGATCGCGTCATCAAACCTTGAGTATAGAGTCATTCGGTGTAAATGTGCGATGTGTTACGTAATAATACTGTGAATTATCCGCGCGAGATCAAAAATTACTGAACTCTGCAAGAAACGCTTTTATTTCAACCCTAAAACAAAGTACAGTGGAACCTGGTTAATACGGACAACCATTGGGACTTGACGCAGTGTCCGTATTAACCGGGTGTCCGTATTAAACGAGTATATTTTATAGGCATTTGTATGAGCGAGTTTCGACAGAACAACATGTCCGTACAACCGGGTGTCCGTATTAACCGGGTGTCCGTATTAACCGGGTGTCCGTATTAAACGGGTATATTTTATTGACATTTGTATGAGTTTCGGTAAGTACCAGATTTTGAACTACCTATCAACCGGCTGATATTTACGACTTATTTTCGGTAAAGGGCAAAGTACATGAACTGAAGCTTAGGAAACTTACTAGTTTACACCCATTCTTTCCCGTTAGTCTTTCTTCGTTTATTTCTTCTCTTTTTCGCACTCATTCTCTTTTCCATTTTTCCCTTTCATTTCCATTTCCATCAGAACATACTCATATCTGAGTGTTAGTTCTATTCATTTATTGATTATTTCCCAGTAACCACTACTGTTTTTGTGCCATGGTTTTTCACAGTCATACGAAATCGGCTCGAACAAGAATATTTTGTAACGTGACTGATGGTATCTGCCGAGGCGTGACGGGTTAAGTGTCTGTACTCTAAGCAGATATATACATTAAAACTACACTAAAATGACATTGTAGTGGTTACCGGCGCGTACCTTAGTCGTCACGCTGGTGCACGTTGCGTGACGACAAGCACAAACAAGAATATTTTGTAACGTGACTGATCTGACGAGGCGTGCGTGACATACGGCATCTGGTCACATGACTGTACTAGGAAGGAAGCAGGACGAAGACATAATCTCCGTTGTGATACTAAGGAGTGCATTTATACATCAATGACAATATGAAGCCTGTGGATGCAGTACTGATCTTTATTATGATATCATCGTGCCCTTTACTAATCGTCGGTGAATGTTTAATGTCGCACAATGAAACTTGTAAGAAGACAGATCCTGATGTAGCGAGGAATGTTGTAAGTACAAAGAACGACGTATTAGAAGACAACTCGTATATTATGCTTTGTTGAAACAATGCAATACGCGTTTGACGGTAATCCGGCTTATATTAAAACTGGTTTGGCATAATAGGACAGACAGACAATACGTTTGCTAATTAATATTTGTATCAATATGCGATTAACAAAGATTGATTAAATAAATGTATTGTTGGACCCCTGGGCAGCGTCCTGCAAACACGAAGCCAGCCCAGGGGTACAACAATACGATTGCTAATTAATATTTGTATCACTACATGAATATGTACATGAATATGTGATTAACAAAGATTGATTAAATAAATGTATTGTTGTACCCCTGCTTTTAACCCTTTCAACTTTGAAGAGATATTAACGTAATTTATTTAGAGTGCAAATTACACTAAATAGCACATACGAACACGAACTGAGTAGAGATATCGCTGAAACACACTCGTTCAAATTATGCCCAATTTGCACTCGAAATTAAACCATTGGATTACCTAAGCAAATAGTACTATTTATGGAACACGGATTTAGTATTTGCAATTTATTATGCAATCTAAAATACTTTATGGAGCGAAGACTTTGTAAATTAGGGTAAATTATCACATCATTAATAAATCATGAGGAAAACACAATACAAATCACAATCGTAGTAGAACTTGTAATTCCTTGGTCGCAATCAGCTGTTAAAAGTTGAGACTCATTGTTGACTTGAACATAATCAAGACTCCTAACGAGACCGGACATAACGTATTGTTGATATCAAGCAATAGCATTACTAAATAGGCCTAGTGAGTAGCAGGTATAGTATGATTCTTAAAGTAAGGACAGCATTTTTTAGTTTGTAAAACATGTTTCGACAGAACAACTGTCATCTTCAGTTGTGATAATTATTTATACACTTACCATGCTTGTAATTATCACAACTGAAGATGGCAGTAGTTCTGTCGAAACATGTCTTGCAAACTAAAACATGTTGTCCTTACTTTAAGGAACATTACTAAATAGCAAAAAATGTTTTCCTATTTTCGCAGCACTTCATTGGTCAGTTCTTCTGTAATGAAGTGAAGTACCTTGACCCGGGACCTAGACATAATTTTTCAACGTGAATTCGATACACTGGTCTCGCATGCAGCGTGACATAATTGTTGTTTTTGGCTCGATGCAGTTTCAATTGCAGTTTCGTTGAATCATCAGTTCAAATGGGAGATATTTTTGTAGCACTAATCCCATGTGCCAGCAAACCTCCTATTAATAATAATAATAATAATAATAATAATAATAATAATAATAATAATAATAATAATAATAATAATAATAATAATAATAATAATAATAATAATAATAATAATAATAATAATAATAATAATAATAATAATAATAATAATAATAATAATAATAATAATAATAATAATAATAATAATTACAACCCAGCTACTGGATTTGCGAGTGTTTCGAAGTGATGTGTTAAGTTGTAGAAGGAAGGACATTATTCTAGCCAAATAGGAAAATAGGCAAAAAGCAAGGGAAAAAAGAAAAATGAAAATCGATATAAAGAATTAGTCTTTCTGTAATATTACTAGACTTCATGCAATCTTAGTAAATTCACTGTGATAGCATTCTCGTCCCCATTGCTCCTCGGTTTCGGTCCTCTCCCGAGAAGGCTCTGGTCGCAGCCATTTGAAGCTCGATGCTGATTGGACGAAATCTAACGCATGCGCATTTGAAAACATATATCAAGAACAATCAAGAACAATGAGCCCACAGGTAACCCAGGTAACCGCAAAGCAGACGCCTGCAAATGGAGGCTGCAGATTTTTAGCCGACTTTGAGTGAAATTTCCGAATCGCTCAAAACCACTCAAAAATACAATTTCTTGCTCAGATTTCTACACCAAAGTGTTCTTTAATTATCAGACTACTGTTGTGAAGACATTTTTGAGAATCTCATATCCTTTGAAGGCTTTCTAAGGGCTCATTCCTGAGACCATTCGAAAATCCAACGAATCCAACGGTCAAACGAATATTCAACGACGTCACGGCCCACTGATTCTACATTTGGGCTACCTTTGGGCTCATTGTTCTTGATTGTTCTTGATATATGTTTTCAAATGCGCATGCGTTATATTTCGTCCAATCAGCATCGAGCCTCAAATGGCTGCGACCAGAGCCTTCTCGGGAGAGGACCGAAACCGAGGAGCTCTGGGGACGAGAATGCTGTGATAGCATATGGGTATTTTGTCTGCGCATGCGCCAACACAGTATTGACCAGTGACGTCTGAACCATTTTCCAGCTCGATTGCTCATTTTATGGATATTTTGTAGGAGATCTACGCGTTTCTAAAGTTTAAACGTATATCTTTGGCCGCTGTTATTTCTTTTGATGGCGAGATATTTTACTGATTGAAATGCGACTGTGGTGTTTGGAGTTGGATGTTCAGCGTTAATTATTTCTACAATCAAGTATTCTACAGCACTGGATTAACGCTTGGTAATTGTGATGAAAGTAAACTTTTAGAATTTTAATGAAATGGTCTTTCAGATGGACGCGATTTCGAGCTATGGCCCGGTGAATATGTAGAAGTGTTCAATTTAGGTCGAACTTTAACGAGATATTTCTTGAAATTTTTACCGACCCCCAAGTTGGAGATAATTACCACAGCATTCATTCCTTTATATAATTTCAGTTTTTATAGAGAATGGGGCTTCAAAAAATGTATAGCTGTCAGTTTTAATAGATTCTTCTCACCCTATACTCGGTGTAATGGCGGAATTGATGTTTTGTGTTCCTTCTCGAAGCCATGGTTCTATCATATCTTCGTCTATTTCCTTATTCTAAGTCTTTGAAGCCGGTATAAATGAGAGAACAGACTTTGCAGAAAAATTAGTTGTTAAGAAAATTAAAACTTGTTTCCACTGTTTTGCATTGCAATATTTTTGCTTACCATTTACGGGATTCGCGACGAGCAGAAATGTGGACTCCAAGCATTCAAGTCAAATTATCTTTCGATTTCTACCGACCCCCAAGCTGCTTAATGTTACGGAGGCGAAGATTATTCAATAGTCATTCCATTCATCACAATAAATGACTTTCAAAAAATGCATAGCTCCTGCTATGAATGTTCAAAGTGCATGTATACGGCGAAGACGGCAGCCATTGTCAGTTTAGCTTGTCATGTCTGGACCTCCCTCACCTTGCAATATGCAACTCATAATGCATCGTAAATACTGGTTATGACAACTGCAGCATGCCTACAGCATTGATAAAATAGAATCCATCATTTTAGAGTTGCATATGTTCATATAGACAAGTTAATAAATAAATATATGAGATAGAACTTCGCCATCTTGTTTGTTATTACTGTTATTTAAATTAGCGCGGGATGGCGCGGGATCTATGCGCGTGTCAGAGGGTCTTTGTGTTCATGTTGGCATTTCACGCATGCGCAGACAAAATCACCACGCGAAATAGCGAAATTATACTTCTTTACTCTTAGCGTAATGTTGCGTAAAGATATTCGAGAAGCTTTACGCTAGTGATTTAAAGACACGTAAAGACGCGTAAAGCTGTATTGTCGTAAAGCCAGCGTAAAGCCAGCGTAAAGACATCGTAATTTTCATCTTTACTTGAATGCGTAAAGCTACCATAAAGGTATCTTAAATGTCATATTTACACATCTATAAGCAAGCGTAAATATTCATAAAGCTCTTCAAAAAGCTTTACGCTAATGATTTAAAGACACGTAAAGACGCGTAAAGCTGTACTGTCGTAAAGCCAGCGTAAAGCCAACGTAATTTTCATATTTACTTGAATGCGTAAAGCTACCATAAAGGTATCTTAAATGTCATATTTACGCATCTATAAGCAAGCGTAAATATGCATAAAGCTCTTCAAAAAGCTTTACGCTAGTGATTTAAAGACGCGTAAAGCAGTGCTGTCGTAAAGCCAGCGTAAAGCCAACGTAATTTTCATCTTTACTCTCTCTGAAGGGTAATCATCACCAACTCTAACTAGAAGTGATTGATCAGCACACATCAAGACGTTCCGAAAACTTTACTAAAATTGTCAAAACAAAAAATACGAAGTCGTGTGCCTTTCATCGCGATTTTCAAACGATTTATTTATTTTCGATATTATCCTGTAAATATCTATAGTTACGCAACCCTATACATAATAAAGACGGGAATATTTTCTTCCGAGATGTTGTCTGAAGTTATTTTGAAGTAATATTTGAAGTTGGATACTGGCAGGCTGAATAACAACGCAAGAAACTGTTCTTCTACTGACCCCTACCCCTAGCGGTCACGTGGCACGTGTGCAGTAGTGTGTGACCGATTTGAATTTTTGGTGGTCAACCGTCGTCAACCGTTCTTTCTGACACATCACAATGGCGGACGGTTGTAAGCTGCTAGCGTCCAGGTTTATCTTGGTTTCAAGCCTTTCACACGATTGTATACTCAAATAGGTAAGTTTCCTTGAGTTTCTATCTTTCTTTTAGATCTAGACTCGAACTGTTTGAAACTGAACGTTTCGCTTCGATTGAAGTGTTGAATTCCTTCGGGAGTTCGATCGGCTCAAATACTCATGGACGCGTGTTTTAGTCGATTTGTTCTATATCTTTTTGCTTACTTCCTTGATGAATATAAATACTGAAACTTTCACAGGTATCGAAGTTAGAAATTTGAGAGTCACAAGACACAAGAGTCCTCATGAAACCGTCCTCATCACTTCCAACTCAGCACCTCCAACTCAGTTGACCATGATTATTCGTTGACCCCAAAGGATAGATTTCACAAGCTGGGTAATCTATAAAGGGATCTATAAATGACTGTCGTTTGAATAGGTTACTGTGATAATAATTTAGTTTGGTAGATAGTTATCAGTACAGTGCTGTTTGATAGTTACTTTATATGGCTTGAGCCAAGCAATCGGAAATACGAATGTTGATAGCTCAGCGTATTTGAGAAGACAGTTATGAACGATCTCGAAGTGTTCACGGTTCGATCAAGATTTAGTATTATTTGATGGGATTGGAAGTTACGTTCATAAAGCCAATAATTGTAGATATTTTATCTTGTTACAAGAACATTTCCAATGCCAATAAACCTAAAACGCACTGAACTATGAATGTTGTCTTTATTTACTATATTTATGAACCGCAATTACGTAACAAATAAAATGTGGAATTCTACAAAATACGAGCGATTACATACAATATAAAGATTTACGTACTCTACAAAGGTCGGGATTACTCAGAATTACGCGCGATTTACGTACTCTATAAAGATCGGGATTACTCAGAATTACGCGCATTTACGTACTTATAAAGATCGGGATTACTGAATTACGCGCGATTTACGTACTCTATAAAGATCGGGATTACACAGAATTAAATACGTATCGTAAAGATCGGGATTACAGAAGAAATATCCAGCTTTACGGTTAACGTATTGGTTAGGTTTATTCCCCTTTACTTCATCGTAAAGATGCTTAAATTTTAGCCGGGATTTCTCTCGCATTACGCTGAAGCGTAAAGACGTCGTAAAGACTAACTTTACGGGGCGTAAAGGAGTATCATATTCTTAAAGCATTTTATCGCATGCGCTCTGACAAAATGCCCATGTGCTCACTGTGATACCTTATTACACCTTCTGTTCGCGACACCTTAATTTCGCGAAAATCGCGAAATTAAAGTGTCGCGAAAAATGAGTGTCGCGAAAATTTGATTGCGCGAAAATTAAGTGACAATACATATAAGCTTTAAGTGAATTATTAGCGTTTAATAATCGTTGTGAGTCCACTTATCAAATGTCTTCGTCGTCCTCATCAGTCTCCTCTGCACCAAGTTCTTGCAGTATTTCGCTCGTACAGTCGTTGAAATTGCCATTTACGGGCTCCTTATAATTGAGTTCAACCAAAGACTTGAACTTTTCAACGGCTTGTATGTTCTTTGACTCCATGCATGTGCTTACGATGACGTTTACGGGGATTTCTAGGCCTCCTTGGATGAGGGACGATCGTCTGTACCATGATTCATGTACGAGCATAAGAGAAATACGAATCAAATTACATGTAATGTGGCTTATTTTCGTTTTTAAGTCAAATAGCGAAGGTATTTAATAATTGGTTTATCGACGAAATCGCGAAAATAAAGTGACTCAGTTACTACAAATTTAACAAAATCGCGAAAATAAAGTGTCGCGAAAATAAAGTGTAATAAGATACATGATTCAGAAAATCAGTAGACCATCTAAGTTATTTCCAGTATAGTATTATTACTCAGCGGGCTGCCTGTGGCAGAAGCCGAGTATTAAAGTGCTTATGAAGCTTATTTTTTTATTTTGAAAATCGATTACATATAAAGTGAATAGTGGGATGTTTCAGTGTTTTCTGATTTGAGCTTCGCATTTGCGAGTTATAAAGGTTTGAAATCATTCAGTGACGTCAAAGGAGGCATCATTTATTACAAAAGCGCCCCTTTTCAAATGTCTGACATTTTTAAACTGGCATTCTGGCAACTATTCCATTTGCTGACAATACGAAAAAATATAAATAAGTTACAGCAAAAGCCTTCTTTGAGCATTAATTAGCATATCACGATTGCGCGCGCAAATGCGAAGCTCAAATCACAAAATACTGAAACATGCCACTATTCACTTCATATGTAACTAAAAGTAGCCTCAGAAGGAATGGTTGGCCTGTCTGTGGTGTTTGCAACAGGCTATGCAAACACGAAAATGTTTTATATTTTTCTTTATAAAATAAATACAACTGTGACGTCATAACCATGTTTGCATAGCCTGATGCAAACACGGGCAACAGCCAATCAGATCACAGATATTTCTGAATGTATTTCATAAAGTGATAATAATAATAATAATTTGCTTTGATACTTCAGACACAGCTTATAAAAAGTCGCGGGTTCCCTGTGGAAGACCATCACGTGATCACCCAAGATGGCTTCATACTCAGCATACAAAGAATTCCCCATGGACGCCGACAGGACTCGGGCGAGAAGCCTGTGGTGTTCCTGCAGCATGGCTTACTAGCTGATGCTACTAACTTTGTTACCCAATGGGAATACGATGCTCTGGGATACATTCTTGCTGATGCCGGTTTCGATGTCTGGCTGGGGAACGTCCGGGGTAACAGATACTCCAGACGGCATGTTAAATATACACCCCTTGATAGGGAATTCTGGGATTGGAGGTAAGGCGAAGTAATGCTATACAGTATGATTGTGTATGTTTGTTTGTTTATATGTTTGTATCTTTCTAGCCAGCGTTACATGTTTACAGCCGATCCAAATTCCGATTACACTTTAGAGTAAACTCGCAATCTGATTGGCTGGTTTGCCGTTGTCAATAAGAGTACAGATACACATTGGAATTTACGACAACATGTCACGACTTGTCACACAATCTTTTCCTATCCTATAATTTTCAGTAAAATTCCAAGCATTTCCCACTTTGACAGCTTACAACCATTATCGTTGAAATGCGACCCTGAAAACTGCAACGCTTTCAGACAAACTCCAGTCTAGACGGCCATCAATCAAATTAGCTTTGCTATGATTGGTTAAAGTCTGGACACGCCCATGTTGTTTGATTGACGTCCGGCTATTTTCAAACCTGACAAGCTGTTTTGAAGGTCGCACTTCAGTGATAACGGTTATAAATTGTTGTAAACAAATAAATTGCAGATGGTTTTGAGTTGTCTGTACTCTTATTGACAAACATTTGACGCCATAAAATGAGAGCATTTTTAATTTGTTAAATCCATTCTAACCATCTTACAACCACTTATGTTATCAGTTGGGAGCAGATGGCTGACTATGATATTCCAGCAATGATAAATTACGTTCTCAACGTAACTGGCAACACGCAAATGTACTATATTGGTCACTCGCAAGGCACGCTGGTCGGGTTTCTTTCTTTCTCAGAACACCCTGAAATTGCTAAGAAGGTGAAGCTTTTTATTGCACTCGCCCCAATCTACCATCTTAACCACACGGACAAACTTCTCCGAGATGCAGCCTATGCCCTGGGACCAATTCAGGTAAATATTTATTATTTTTAAAGACGTATTTTCATGGACTTGCCATACAACGAGAATGTATTCATATTGTAATCCACGATTGTGCGCAATCAATCCTGCATTCAATAGAATTAGCGACTGGAACTTATAATAAATATATATATTATTGGATTTGGCTTTCATATGATTTCAATCTAGTCCTCATATATACTATTCGTAAACGAAATGTACAGATACCTCTGTGTTGCTACAGTAAACAAAATATCTTCTATGCGTTACAGTTTTGGAAAAAGCTCTTCCTAAAAGGAATGCACAGATACCTCTGTGTTGCTACAGCAATCAAAAGATCTTCTATGCGTTACAGTTTTGGAAAAAGCTCTTCATAAAAGGAATGCACAGATACCTCTGTGTTGCTACAGTAATCAAAAGATCTTCTATGCGTTACAGTTTTGGAAAAAGCTCTTCCTAAATGGAATGCACAGATACCTCTGTGTTGCAACAGTAATCAATTTTATAAACTGCTCAATGGTCCCTTTAAGTAAATCCCGCTGTAAAACCGCTGTACTTATTGACATCCGACGCATGTTGTACAGGGTTAGCCTCGAGTCAGTGTAAATTATTCACAAATATCAGCAAGAACATGAAAAATGTTGACATGAAACAATAGAAACATTTTTGAATTGCACGGACTAGTTTCTGAATCGAGGCTAACCCTGTAGTAAATGCGTCTTTTGTCAAGGACAGCGGTCATCTCTAAACAACGCAAAACTGGAGTATTCCAATGGTTAAGTAAAACAACTCTTATACTAAAAGCTCTGGAAATCCATGGCATGAAATTACATGTTTTTTTTTTGAAGGAGCTGTTCTTTCCAATTGGTCCAACACCTTTTTTTCCTGGCATCGTGACGAGAGAACTAGCGAAACTTGGTTTTTGCGGCAGCACGTTTACTGAGAAGGCTTGCTATGACTTGGTGGAATATATATTTGGTTTTGACGATGAAAATAACAACATGGTAACTACTACTGCTATTAATATTAATTTATATTGCGCTAAACCGACTAATTGTCCATAGCGCTTTACAATGATACGATATAATACTTTTAGTATGAGAACCCCAGGGGGAACTACTCAATCCCCTGTATATATAGGCTACCGTAAAACCTCGAAAATAAGCCCAGTGGTCTTAATCTCGAAAAGAAGCTCATCTCGAAAAGAAGCCCATGGGCTCATGATCGTTCATTGAAATAATGATGTTGTTCTTGAATTTCATGGTTGAAAAATGTATTCAGTAGTCCTATTGTTTTATACTTTATATCTTCGGCCGAAACCATCTCAATACTTGCAGCATTCATTTCGAAAAGAAGCCCTCTTCTCGAGTTTTCCAAAGTAATCTCGAAATGAAGCCCATCAAAAAAAAGCCCATCTCGAACTGAAGCCCACCGAAGCTAAGAGTCCTAGAAAGGAAACCCATGGGATTCATTTCGAGGTATCCTTTTCATCGATCTTTTAGTCTTGAACAGGGTATATAAAATCATGATTTAGCCCGAAACAGTGTGAGCTTTCTCTGTACAGTCGAACCTCACCTAACCGACACCTCCCGTAAGCGGACACGTCCCAAAGGTCCTGGACGTTTCTCTCTGGAATAAACCATTTGAGAACCCATAAATGGACTCCCAAGATTGATTCCAAGGGTGTTGCCCTGTATCTAATCTATAACAGGGTCCGATTTTACAGAATTTTGTCTGGGATTAGGACATTTCCGATCCCACCCATCCCTATGTAAGATTTTATGAAGTAGTAATACCCGCCCATCCCTACCCCCGCGATGAGAACACCGATAAATATAAAGCGGCCTATTTGTTACATAGTCGTTGTAAACTACCACTTCCTGTGTGTGTTTTTTATATATTTTTTACAGACGCGGGTTCCTGTTTATTTAGCTCACTGGCCCTCCGGCACCTCTTTCAAGAACATTATTCATTTTGCACAGGTAACTCAACTCAGACATATGACGTCATTGACGTCAATGTTTGACGTCAAAGAGTCAATAGTGACCTTGAGCAACAGGCCCCGGTTGCACGAAAGGTGAATAGCGCTATCCAACGGATAAAATTTATTTGATAACTGCATCATTTTTATCCGTTGGATCATGTGACTTATGCAGTGGATAGTGCTAACTACCGTTCGTGCAACCGGATCGACCCAGGACGACGACGACGTTCGAATAAAGTGTTTTGTTGTCTGTTGCTTCATATTTCGTGTTTTCACTAAATTTGCGCCGCCTTTCATGAATGACATCGTTTTTTGTGGTCCGGTTGACTGAAAACAACTATCTGCTCAAATAACGAACTGGCGTTCTCGTTCTCTTTGCCTCGTCAAACATAATAAACGCATTTCACGTCGTTGTTTAGCGCTCAACGCCTGAAGTTAAGTCCAAATCGAGCCATTTCATACATTCCAACAAATAGTTATGGAATTTTGTAATTAGCGCTATTGTTTCTCTGACGTCGTCGTCGTCCATTCCCTCCCTATTGTCACGTGACTGATGACGAGTTTGATATTTGAATGCATGTATTTTCCTGTTCATCAGGTGATTTATTTCGGACAGACGAGAAGATTCGACTATGGGGTAATTGGCAATCTCATTCATTATGGAAAGGTACGACGCCAACATTTTTGTTTTTTAATATTTTTTTATTACCATTTTATTACAAGCTTATTTGTTACGGAATTCTCAAAACAACCATAACATACGGTGGAAAAAGTTACAGCACAACATACATTTTCTATTATTAGTACTGCTACTGAATTGGGGACACGACTCTCACGCTCACTTCAGTCTTACTACATTCTATATTCTATACCGCCAACAGTCACTCATCTCACTAGTGGGACACGACTCTCACACTCACTTCTTACTACATTCTGTACACCCAACACTCATCTCACTAGTGGGACACGACACTCACACTCACTTCTTACTACATTCTGTACACCCAACACTCATCTCACTAGTGGGACACGACTCTCACACTCACTTCTTACTACATTATATATTCTAAACACCCAACACTCATCTCACTAGTGGGACACGACTCTCACACTCACTTCTTACTACATTCTATATTCTGTACACCCAACACTCATCTCACTACTGGAACACGACTCACACTCACTTCTTACTACATTCTATATTCCATATACACCCAACACTCATCTCACTAGTGGGACACGACTCTCACACTCACTTCTTACTACATTCTATATTCTATGCACCCAACACTCATCTCACTAGTGGGACACGACTCTCACATTCACTTCTTACTACATTCTATATTCTATGCACCCAACACTCATCTCACTAGTGGGACACGACTCTCACACTCACTTCTTACTACATTCTGTACACCCAACACTCATCTCACTAGTGGGACACGACTCTCACACTCACTTCTTACTACATTCTATATTCTGTACAGCCAACACTCATCTCACTAGTGGGGACATGACTCTCACACTCACTTCTTACTACATTCTATATTCTGTACAGCCAACACTCATCTCACTAGTTCGTTTTAACTGAGCTAGGTCTGCATAACTCAAACAACTATCTAAATCTGTGTAGTGTACTAATGCTGTATTATACAGGTAGTTTTGTGCAACTGGTTGTTTTGTTCATACTTGCAGACAGTGCCTCCATCTTACGACGTTAGTAAGATGACCACTCCAACAGCGTTTTTCCTGGGGCAGCAAGACAAACTTAGCGTCAAAGCTGACGTTGATCCTCTCAAGCCAGAAATACAGAACTTGGTTTATTATGAAATGATCCCTGAATGGAACCACGTGGACTTTGTATTCGGTATCGACGCACCTAAAGTACTTTACAATGAAATCGTCAAGATGTTAAGGGACAGTGCGTGATAGAGTCGTTTTCGTATGAGTGGGAAACCTATGGTTTCCTTTCTGAACCAATCGTAAAGCGTGCAGATGCATCTCATCCAATCAAACTCTTTCAATACGGCAATGTACGATACCGTAACTTTCCCACTTATACGAAAACTCCTCTAGAAAGAAGTACTCTAGTAGTGATAGATGAAAGTGATCTAGTAGTGATAGACAGAAGTGATCTAGCTAGTAGTGGTAGACAGAAGTGCTGTAGTAGTGGTAGACAGAAGTGATCTGGTAGTGGTAGACAGAAGTGCTGTAGTAGTGATAGAAGTGCTGTAGTAGTGGTAGACAGAAGTGCTGTAGTAGTGGTAGACAGAAGTGATCTGGTAGTGGTAGACAGAAGTGATCTAGTAGTGGTAGACAGAAGTGCTGTAGTAGTGGTAGACAGAAGTGCTGTAGTAGTGGTAGACAGAAGTGATCTGGTAGTGATAGACAGAAGTGATCTAGTAGTGATAGACAGAAGTGATCTGGTAGTGGTAGACAGAAGTGATCTAGTAGTGGTAGACAGAAGTGCTGTAGTAGTGGTAGACAGAAGTGCTGTAGTAGTGGTAGACAGAAGTGATCTGGTAGTGGTAGACAGAAGTGCTGTAGTAGTGATAGAAGTGCTGTAGTAGTGGTAGACAGAAGTGCTGCAGTAGTGGTAGACAGAAGTGATCTGGTAGTGGTAGACAGAAGTGCCGTAGTAGTGGTAGACAGAAGTGATCTGGTAGTGGTAGACAGAAGTGATCTGGTAGTGGTAGACAGAAGTGATGTAGTAGTGATAGAAGTGCTGTAGTAGTGGTAGACAGAAGTGATCTAGTAGTGATAGACAGAAGTGATCTGGTAGTGGTAGACAGAAGTGATCTAGTAGTGGTAGACAGAAGTGCTGTAGTAGTGGTAGACAGAAGTGCTGTAGTAGTGGTAGACAGAAGTGATCTGGTAGTGGTAGACAGAAGTGCTGTAGTAGTGATAGAAGTGCTGTAGTAGTGGTAGACAGAAGTGCTGCAGTAGTGGTAGACAGAAGTGATCTGGTAGTGGTAGACAGAAGTGCCGTAGTAGTGGTAGACAGAAGTGATCTGGTAGTGGTAGACAGAAGTGATCTGGTAGTGGTAGACAGAAGTGATGTAGTAGTGATAGAAGTGCTGTAGTAGTGGTAGACAGAAGTGCCGTAGTAGTGGTAGACAGAAGTGCTCTAATAGTGGTAGACAGAAGTGATGTAGTAGTGATAGAAGTGCTGTCAGTAGTAGTGGTAGACAGAAGTGATCTGGTAGTGGTAGACAGAAGTGATCTAGTAGTGGTAGACAGAAGTGCTGTAGTAGTGGTAGACAGAAGTGCTGTAGTAGTGGTAGACAGAAGTGATCTAGTAGTGGTAGACAGAAGTGCTGTAGTAGTGGTAGACAGAAGTGCTGTAGTAGTGATAGACAGAAGTGATCTAGTAGTGGTAGACAAGTGCTGTAGTAGTGGTAGACAGAAGTGCTGTAGTGGTAGACAGTGGTAGACAGAAGTGATCTAGTAGTGGTAGACAGAAGTGCTGTAGTAGTGGTAGACAGAAGTGCTGTAGTAGTGGTAGACAGAAGTGATCTAGTAGTGGTAGACAGAAGTGCTGTAGTAGTGGTAGACAGAAGTGCTGTAGTAGTGGTAGACAGAAGTGATCTGGTAGTGGTAGACAGAAGTGCCGTAGTAGTGGTAGACAGAAGTGATCTGGTAGTGGTAGACAGAAGTGATGTAGTAGTGATAGAAGTGCTGTAGTAGTGGTAGACAGAAGTGCTGCAGTAGTGGTAGACAGAAGTGATCTGGTAGTGACACAGGGAGCCCAAGCTCATTATCTGTGAAGACCGTTGTTTAATTTGCATATTTACAGTAAATGTATGTGGCTTTAAAACATCTCTCCGTATTTCAAGATTTTTCGTAAATAATAAAACTTTTTTTTTACTAATGTGTTGTTCTTACTACTTTCGATGCTGTGTCGGCGTTTCAGCGCCATTAGAGCAGTAAAAAAAAAGTTTTATTATTTACGAAAAATCTTGAAATACGGAGAGATGTTTTAAAGCCACATACATTTACTGTAAATATGCAAATTAAACAACGGTCTTCACAGATAATGAGCTTGGGCTCCCTGTGGTAGTGATAGACAGAAGTGATCTGGTAGTGGTAGACAGAAGTGATCTGTTAGTGGTAGACAGAAGTGCTGTAGTAGTGGTCAGGAGCGGTCAACGGCATCTGTTCAGTGGAAAAGCTGTTCTGACGGTAGTTTGCTGGGAATGACATTAATTATGAATTTCATCTGGTCTGGGAAAAAAGTACCCCTCGCTCAATTAGATCCAAAACTCCTGGCAAACGTTTAAGACTCGTGGTAATTTTTTTACGTTTTTTTTGGTTCCCCATATCGAAAACACCTGCATGGAAAACTTTTTTTTTGGTTCTCCAGATTGAAAACACCTGGGGAAATTTTTTTTGGGTTATCCAGATTGGGTACCCGGGAAACGTTTTTTTTTGGTTCGGAAAATAAATAGTATCTGGGAAACGTTTTTGTTTGGTTCGGAAAAAACATAGTATCTGGGAAACGTTTTTTTGGGGGGTGGGATGTTCAGAAAAAAAGTTGTCTGGGAGAAGTTTTTTGGGCTGACAAGGTTTTCTTGGTGACATTTCGGTGTTTCTCTCCTCAAGTTCGTTGCTGGCAAAAATATCAATAAACTTTTCTGGCTGGATCAATAGAACAGTTGTCCGTCTCCCAGCACACCGTTGACCGCTCTCGAGTGGTAGACAGAAGTGATCTGGTAGTGGTAGACAGAACTAGTGCTGTAGTAGTGGTAGACAGAACTAGTGCTGTAGTAGTGGTAGACAGAAGTGCTGTAGTAGTGGTAGACAGAAGTGATCTGGTAGTGGTAGACAGAAGTGATCTGGTAGTGGTAGACAGAAGTGATCTGGTAGTGGTAGACAGAAGTGCTGTAGTAGTGGTAGACAGAAGTGATCTGGTAGTGGTAGACAGAACTAGTGCTGTAGTAGTGGTAGACAGAAGTGCTGTAGTAGTGGTAGACAGAAGTGATCTGGTAGTGGTAGACAGAAGTGCTGTAGTAGTGATAGAAGTGCTGTAGTAGTGGTAGACAGAAGTGTTGTTAGTAGTAGTGGTAGACAGAAGTGATCTGGTAGTGGTAGACAGAAATGCTGTAGTAGTGGTAGACAGAAGTGATCTAGTAGTGATAGACGGAAGTGTATAAGTTGTAGTAGTGATAGACCAAATTCACAGTTGTTGTCGTGTTTGTGAATATTTTCATCGTTTTTCTCGAGAAGAGTGTATAAACGATGGACGTTTTTGAGAGATTTGACGAAAATTGTTTTCTTTGACATATATTTTATACTAGATATAAATTTTCAGGCGAACACTTGTCAATTTGTAGCTACAAGGATCGTAGCCTGATTTTCAGACGGCTCATGTGTCATACGCTTCGCTCCCTCCCCAAACCCCGTCTGATTGCCCTCGTAGGAAGTCGTGTTCTGCTATTGTTTGAATTTCGACCAATCAGAGCGAGCCTTTTAGTTTTCTCAAAGTGAGGTATGCAAAGAATTCGCACCTAAATGACAGACGATTAACACGCTAGGTTTTTATGAGCCCGATTTCGAGAAGCTCACAGAAGAAAAGCGAAGAAATCGGCCTGATTTCAAATTAAATATGTTGTACGTTCAGATATATATTCTTATGGAGCCGAAGGATCTTGAAAGGAACTGCGAATACATTCACGCTTCGATTTGTTGACCCGTTGAGTTGACCTCGTCTAACACTCGAATTTCGCAGTTCCTTTCAAGATCCGTCCGCTCCATAAGAATATATATCTGAACGTACAACATAGGACATATTTAAATTGAAATCAGGCCGATTTCTTCGCTTTTCTTCTGTGAGCTTCTCGAAATCGGGCTCATAAAAACCTAGCGTGTTAATCCACAGGTAGCCCAAGCGCAGCATTTGTATAAGAGAATGTATGGGCATTATTCAATGGTGGATTTTCAGCGTAAATATTGAATAAATGTTACTGTAACTTACTATGTGTCTTGAAGTAGTTCCTGCCAATGTCTGGAGAAGGGGAGGGAAAAAATTCCGAAAAATTCTGAAACTCGCTCCAGACATTGGCAGGAACTACTTCAAGACACATAGTAAGTTACAGTAACAGTTATTCAATATTTACGCTGAAAATCCACCATTGAATAATGCCCATACATTCTCTTATACAAATGCTGCGCTTGGGCTACCTGTGGTTAATCGTCTGTCATTTAGGTGCGAATTCTTTGCATACCTCACTTTGAGAAAACTAAAAGGTTCGCTCTGATTGGTCGAAATTCAAACAATAGCAGAACACGACTTCCTACGAGGGCAATCAGACGGGGATTTGGGGAGGGAGCGAAGCGTATGACACATGAGCCGTCTGAAAATCAGGCTACAAGGATCGCTCTGTTATGTGAGTATAAATACGACTATCGTTCCTTGATATTTTCAGTCGTTATTTGTAGCTATAGAACTCACAGAACGGTAGTATGTGATTGAGAAAGCTGAGATTTCTTGATGTGTTTCCAGGTTGACTTTGAAGCTCTTGTATGTTTCAAAACAGCAAAATCATATCTAGATAGAACTTGAACTTTTGAACTTGACTAAACAACAAAAACTGTAATTATGTGGCTTTTAATTTGTTGAAAATGTATTTAATTAAATAAATAAATAAATAAATAAATAAAATAAATTAAATAAATAAACATGTTTAACAGCAGCAAAAAATTATTTGGTGTCGATCAAATCCGCTGCATTTCTTCAAGATCTTTCAAGGTCACGAAAAACCCCATGACGTACGTAGCGTGTTTAGATATTCTCATCTAAAACGGTGTTTTGACCATTGGGGCAATCAGAGCGCGCGTTATATCAAAGTTATTTTATAAAAAGATCTCTGAAATGGTGAAACATTATTTCAAACTATAACCCTTTTTTTCAAAAACGATCTGCTGTACCTCAAACTAGTCATTTAATCCGGCACTGCCAGTGTCTATAACTATTCGGCGGCGCTTTGTTGCAGTGGCTGTGGGCTGAAATGCTCCCGGGTACATGCACGTTCATTGTCCCTATTTGTATGTGTTGTGTACAATTTGGATACGGTTGAGCCAAGGAGATATAGACACCCTTGGGAGTGATTGTGAAACGAGTCGAGAGCCAGGGATAGTGGTATGGTGCGTCGAGCTTCCAGGAGCTGTTGGCTGACTGACGGGCTGATGTGCTTCATTCAGTAGCTTTGAACATTCTCTCTTTTGTGCACTTGTAGTTTAGCTGATATAATGTGAAAGACTTCTTTCAGCTTTGTGCATTGTGATGGCACATATTTTCTTGGTATCAACGCCTCGTTGATACAAACTTCTGACAGTTGAAAAAGCACAGCTTTTTCAGCCAATCAGAGCACGCGGATTGACTTGACTATATAATAAATTGTCATTATTTACTGCCTACTGTGCTACATCTCAGTGAGGGTTTATCATGTAATTTCAAAACTCATAGGACAAAAACATGATTAATTATCATAGCTGGAAAGAGCTCGTTGAAATTAGTAAAAATGTGATGTTTGGAAAAGATCGCTTCACAAATTGCGCAGACTTGAATTTTCAAAAATCGAAATTTTATATGAAAACATTTGGAAATTTACGCTGGTAGGCAACTCTTGCCTCCAACAAAGGTTTTCATACATTATACCACTATCTGAAAAATTATATCAGCGATTTGATTGGTTGAGAGCAGTGGTATTTCAGCGTAATTTGAAATACCACATGTGAAAATTACAGTTTCCATGGTAACCACCCTTCTGCCTCATGGTTCAAACAAAATGGCGGACGAAACCAAAGGATATTTTCAGTTGCTAAAAGACAAAAAATGAACCATAAACAAGTCCCAAAAGCACCAAAAACCAAACGTACATACACATGGACGATGTTTTAGCATTTCAAGAAGCTTTTCTTTGGATGTCTCTGCAGAAGGCAGCGGAAAACGATCGATATAAGCATATCAAGAAATCCCCCAATAAAGTGTGCTGTTGCTCGGCCAGCTTTCCTATGTCCATATTTGGGCATTGTACTTACCATATTTGGAAACCCTGTAAATATTTTTCACTTAAAAGACGATTTTTATCGAAAAATCCATCCAAACTTACAGCAAATCGAGTAAATGAATGTAAACATTGTCCTCCATTTTGTAACACGGCCAAAAAGACTGGGAAACCTAACACAGGGTGACCGGTAAACTCGTGCCCAGTCCCCGTAGCTGGTCTACGTAAAAAGCACAGATTTCTTGATATGATTGACGATTGAGTGATGTGTTTTTAGCCATTGTCAAAATCAAAGAAAGATCACTATAAAAGGTAATAAATGAAGCCAAGATCACTTTTTACTCTGTGTTTTCATTCTTTGTCTGACTTCGAAAAACGATCGTCATAAGAACACAGATTTGCTATGTTTTATTCACAGCTGACTGCTGTGTTGTGTTAGTTCAGTCGAGCGTGTACTGTTGCTTGCAAACCTATTTTTCAGATAGTGGTATAAACAAATAATAGCATGGTTTGTACGTGATATTTGGGATAAATACGACGAGTGATATTTCAAAATTGTCACAAATTTCACTCGCCGGAGGCTCGTGAAATTTTGTTAACAATTTTGAAATATCACTCGTGGTATTTATCCCAAATATCACTACAAACCATGCTATTACCTATACGAATCCCATAGCTCATATGAAACTCGCGCGCTGATTGGATGAGAAGCAAACCGGATGAAAGGGAATTCACACAGGCAGCCCAACCCTTTCTTTTGAGGCTACTAAATAATGAAATAAAATGATATTTGCGTCTTTTTTTGATGGGTTTCCTGTGGTAGAGCGCGCGCGCGCTCAATATATAATACGTAGATATGTTGGGTTCCCTGTGCTGAGTAATATCCTATATTGGGCTTCCTGTGCACATCCCGCGCGTCCCGCACTACATGTGTATATTTACACAAGGTATGAAACTAGGTCACGTGACAATTATGTTTTTGCACCTAATCTTTGTCAATATGACGTGAAATTTCAATTTGTCTTCGAATAACTAAACTTTACCGTATTCTCTAAACACTTCATAAGTTTCAGTCGTGTAACTTCACCGTACGCTGAGAAATTTTAAATTTGACATTTTGCGCCTCATGGACCGATGTGCGGTGCACTTCGAGAGGACATCGACAAGCGGTCGGCAAATCTGAATTGTGCTCTTTTTTGCAAGTTTTAATATTTATATTTTCACTAAACATAAGTCAAAACATCTACAATATACTTTATTTGTTTTCTGTTTTGACTTTTATAAAGTATTTGTATTGTGTTTTGATTTTTATCGATTAAAATGCTTTAAAATTGAGGCATTGTGTTTTATAAATGCAGAACAGTCTCAATATTTAGTACTGTACAACACATTTTTGCTATCAGTGCTTATAAACAAAATGACAAACAAACGTATTTATTTCAACAATCAGTTAAAATAAGTTTACTAGCTTTTTATATACTGTTTTTCCGTTCTTTCTGTATAATTCAATCACTATATTGATCAGTAATACTATGGATATTTTTTCGTATTTAAAAATACGAAATTAATGCCTGTCACCACAATCAACGAAGTTAGGAATGAATAACAATGAACATCGGAGTGCGATAAAGCTTACTTAATCCGTTCTTCCGTGAACCGTATTTAAAAATTACTCTGTGTTTCTCTCAGATGATAGTATTTGCTAAATGTGTTGTGCTATTTCAATGACAAGAATAAACAACTGTTAATATTTAATTTTAGTTCACAGCAGCTGCATGAGTCCATCTCCATTCATGTCAGTTTGAGTTCGTCTATATTTTTGCTTCAGATGGTTTATGCTGTGTTGGCGCTCCGGCTTGTGGTTTAAGAAGTACTATAAGAAAGTACAAAATAACGTAGATGAGAGAGTCATAATGTTTAAACAGATAAAGTACTAGGTTCTTTGTTGAACTTGATTGAAGTGTATTTCATTGACAACTGTACACAAGTCAAATAGCTCGGTCATAATTTATGAAAAATAACTGAAGCAGCCCTTCTGCCATAGTATAGGCAAGTGATTTTATGTCTTTTATTAGAGAACAGTTAGAGCAAAAACTACTAAAACCTCAAGAAAACACTTCAGAAAGTATGGGGTTTAGTTCAGCTTACTTTTCAACAAAACTCGGTCGTGTCGAGCACAACATACAATTCTCCACCATTCAAAATGAAAAAGGCTACTTTAAAACCGTCGAATTTCTTCTAAAGTTACTTAAAGTTGACATGAATTGTGAACTTCTCAACTTACCATAGATCAAGAATAGAATCCAAACGCTTACACCGAAAAAAACATGTTTTGTTTCATCAACTTCTCCGCCATTTTTCAAAACTTCAGCTACTTCACCATGGGTACCCCCCACGGGCATGTAGCGTACGACGACTTCGGCTCTTCGGTTCACGGAAAAGTGCACCAGAGAACTGCACCGCACATCAGGCCATGATACGCCATCAGTTTCACACCTTGTGTAAATATACACATTTGCTGCGGGCGCGTCCCGCAGGACACACACAGAAAGCCCAACATTATACATGTCTATACACAGGGAACCCAATCAGTATAAATGCGCGCGCGCTCTACCACAGGAAACCCATCAAAAAAAGACGCAAATATCATTTTATTTCATTATTTAGTAGCCTCAAAAGGAATGGTTGGGCTGCCTGTGAATTCAGCGTGGAATTCAACACTTTGAAAAGCTGAATTCAACGATATATAGGGATCCCGCGCTGAATTTTGTATTCAAGTTCGATTTTCGTCTTTGTTTGTCACCAAGAGAACAAATAAACATTGAGATTGCTTACAAAAGGAACAAACAAAAACATTTACAGACAGAAATAATGAATTTTTGTTTTGCAAATGAGATTAAAATCAAGACATTTGAAAAGCTGAATTCAATGAAAAAACAGGAAGCCCGCACTTTTGATGTTGTTGGCTTTTCGCAAAACAACAACATTGAAAACAAAACAATCGTAATACGTATACCTTGCAAGCTTAAATTAATACTCGTCTGAATGAATGATACTCCAGATCGATGCACTGATAATTATTGAAATTTCTCAGCGAGATAATAATTTATTTATTTACAAATCTTTCACCTATAAACTTAAGTTTGAGAAAGAGACCACGAAGTACAAGTCGTAATGGCAGTCACTGCCGTAAGCTTAAATCAAACCGGCTCCAGCAACAACTTTTAACAATCTAATAGAAGCCAAGAGATAAACAACAACAATAGTCCAATTTAATACAGAATTTACACCTAGCAAAATCTGTACCTGTAAACTGATGTAATACTGATGGCCAAAATCATACAAAACTGCAAATTATCCAGTTGGCTTTGCTTATCGTTCGGCTGCCGGCTTTGACTTGTTCAGTTGTTGTAGTTGTACATGTACTAGCTTCACAATTCAGTACTGAAGCAGAGCAATCGCCTCTGGCTCTGTTTATCGATAAATATGCCTTTGTCTGAAATCTTTTGCCTGAGAATCATTAGCATCCAAGGAACGTAGTCAAATCCATCAATGTCGACGTCCTGTGAAAAGTTGAAGTTCAGCTTCTCAATCTCATGCAAGCGGCAGCTCTCTGATCGGATTGAAAGACAACAAGAACTGAACGTCAGTTGAGAAAATGTGAACGATTTATTAAAGTTTTATGAGGATAGAATAAGTCCGTAGTTTTATCTTTCCGATTAACTTCTTTGTTAAACAGAAAATGACCAGAAAAGTATATGCTTACTTACAAGTTTGTCAAGATTCAGTGATTATGAAAACTCAGTTGAGAACTTCTCTCCCGTGTAGTCATCTTGTCATCGTTGTTAGTCTTAAGTTTCTGGTTGTAAGTTTTCGTTAACTATCTAGATATATGGCTGTGTTACTGCTGTAGATTCTCTCCGTAAATGTAGACGTTAAAACGACTGAAGAAAACAACTTTTGTCCTTCAAATAAACTGATTCAGTTTAGTATTCAATTTTGCTTGATTCCTATTGGCTAGCGTAGTGAAAGACTGAACACTGCATTGGCTTTCTTTGCGACGCGCGATAAATAGCGACTCAAAATTGTCTAAAAACTATATTTTTCTAAAACAAAGAGAACGCTATGGGATTCAAGGAAAATTCATTGGATGGCTCGTGAATTCCACGTGGAATTCACTCAAAAAGGCGATATCGCACTCGTCGCTTCGCGACTTGTGCGATATCGCCTTTTCTCGTGAATTCAACGTGGAATTCCCTCGTCATCCAATGAATTTACCTATAAAATTTCGATTTTTGAAAATTCATATTTTCGCAATTTGTGAAGCGATCTTTTCCAAACTTCACATTTTTACTAATTTCAACGAGCTCTTTCCAGCTATGATCATCTTTTTTTTGTCCTATGAGTTTTGAAATTACATGATAAACCCTCGTTGGGAGTTCAGTCGAAAACAACTCGAAATCCAACCGACTCGAAACCCACTAAATACGCCTCAAACTCCTCAATAACTTCGATCTATATTTGTAACAAGTAATAATTGCTCCTAACAAGGTCTAGCAAGTAATCGAAGAACAAGGTAGAAAAGGGATGCTTTCTAGAAGCGGAAATCAAACTCATCCACGTCCTTCGAAATTTCAGTACACTACCACAGGGATCCCAATTCTTGAAGCATATAACAAGTGTGTCCAAAGCTTCGAGATTTCAACAGGAAACAACTGTACCTTGCTTACAATTAAGGTCTTGTTGATATGAAATTTAGTCTAAATTTCCCGGCTCATTACTATTCATGAGCGATACTTCACTTAGAGCTTTCACGAGGGATATTTAATATTAGATGCCCCTCGTGGAACAATGAAAAGCTGCCTGTGTTGGTTTCAACAAATGCTCAATTGACTCGTGTGATCAAACGATAAATCTTTTTTAAATTTCCGTCTTCGGTTGAGGAGCCAATTTAGTATCTTTTAACAAAGATTGCATTTGATATTGGTTAAGTGTGGCAACGATAACGATACGAAAATAACTACATCACCTAGATTACGAAAACTTGGTGCATCTCTTGAGTAATAGGGGATTTGTTCTAATAGGTCACGTGACTCTAACCCCCTTAAATCGAACAGCAGTGTCAAAATGAACTCCAGAAATGAAAAGAGCAGCTCGAAATTGCTAAAATGAGGTCTTAGGGGGTTGCGCTTAATAGAAGATTTACGGTATGTCTATTAAAATACATTTTTTCAAAAGTCGCAAAAATTGAACTATTATGCCGGAAAATGTACTTTTATGCCGGCGTAATTCCCGATTCCCAAACCATAGTATTATGCTCGAAATTATGCATAATGTATCTAAGCCCAGTGCGAGGAAAACTAGCTCATGAATAGCACGGCGTCTGAACTAGGTCTAATTACTTATTCATCAGTTTTGAGCAAAAGCAAAGAGCAGAATACTTCACAATTGTGCCGCTTTTTTGATGGACAACTGAAATGTTACTTTTAGTGGTAAAAAAAAGAATTCCAGATGGATTTTCATTGTATGTCTCTTTTTACCATAAACTTTCTCGCACACTGATTAGTTGTTCGCTATTCTGCCTTTAGACGGTGTATTCAAAATTATCATTGTGAGCCGCGTTTTGAATGCCAGCTGATATTCAAACGACACTATTTTCACTTAAGATCTGCTGCCAAGCGTTATTTCCTCGTACGATTTTTTTAAACTTCGTGAACGACATTTTAATGTTCTGACGAGGTAAGAAGGAAATTATTCGAACCGAACTTACGTAACAACCGACAGGTCCAAATGTTGACAACAAAAGTATATGAACTGGTGATTTCGGCTCGAACAATTTCCTTCATTACCTCATCGGAACATTAATAGGGACCTTAAACCATAAAGTTGTCATAAGTAGTTTGGCTACAATGGAAGAAGAGAAGCGGAATCCCTAGCTTCCTATCTCCGTTTTGAAAAGGCGTAACACTGCTGTAAATAGTCTTCTCCAACTCGTCAGTGAGAAACAGCTTCGTCGCGATGTCGGAAAACTCAACGTCTGTACCATCACCAAGCCTCAACCAATGCAGGCGCCCAGGGTACGAAAGGCTGGTATCAGGTACAATAATTTTAATGCTGGGACTATTTCTAAACGGGTCCATCATCATCGTATTGGCTCGCAAATTTCGGCGCCTGTCAGTCGGTAATTTGTTGATCCTTCACTTGGCTGTTGGAGATTTCGTGCTTTTCATAACAGTAGTTCCTTACATTTTCCTTGCGGTGCTTGGGAGTCCGCTAATCTTCGATCCCTTCCTTTGCCAATGGTCTGCATTTTTCAATCGATGTTCCATTGCCTTATCCATGTATTTGATAACTATCATGGCCATTACTCGTTGCTACGGCGTACTGAAGCCTTTTGACTATCGTGCAAACGTTTTCCCGTCCGTTGTCAATCGAATATGCCTTGGTGCTTGGTTTGTGTCCTTGATTCTCTCGTTGCCGCCCTTCTTTGGCTGGGGTAAATACGAGATGGTTGATGGACAGTGTTGGTGTTCTTTAGATTCCAGCAAATACCCATACAATTGGTTCACGTTTTTCTCCCTCGTATTTGCACTACCAATGTTGGTGAATACAATAGTTTTTACAAGCACAGCGAAGGTTTTGATTAGCCGTAAGAAGATCGGCCATCGTGAAAACAAGAGAAAACAGACAGTTGAAGCCAAGCTAGCATCTTCAGGCAAGTTGACATTCTCGAAGGCAGAAGGAAAAAACTCTGAAGTTCCTGAAGTCGGTGTACATGGTACGTACACAAAGAAAACAGATGTGGAAGACAATCAGATGACAGAAGAAAATGAAAATCCACGAGGTAAAAGAAGCGTTACGTTTATAGTGGATGTTGAAGTTCACGATGAAGTAAGATCAAGAGGTCATCGATCAAACAATCACAAGAATACCCGTCTCAAACAACCAGGCAACCAAGACGAGAAAACCACGATTGAAGACGTAGTTCATATACAGTATGTCGATGAATGTCAGGGAGTCGAAAAAGACAACGATAACGAAATCGAAAAAACTGGAAAAACAGATGTGGAAGACAATCAGGTGACAGAAGAAAATGAAAACTCCACGAGGTAAAAGAAGCGTTACGTTTAAAGTGGATGTTGAAGTTCACAGTAAAGTAGGATCAAGAGGTCTGGATACTCGATCAAACAATCACAAGAATACCCGTCCCAAACAACCAGGCAACCAAGACCAGAAAACCAACATAAAAGACGTAGTTCATATACAATATGCCGATGAAAGTCAGGGAAGTCGAAACAGAGAACGATAACGAAAAAATTGGAAAAAGCGATCATGGCTCAGTAGAAGCTGATGAACACACTCCAACTAAATTGCCATCAATACCTAGCACATCCAATGAAGGAAATGAACACACGAAGTCAAGACAGAATCAGCGCCATTCGAAAGGAAAGTTGTTATTTAAAGTATCAGCCAAGAAGGAGTACAGATCAACACTTATTATTATAATAATTTTTATTTCGTTCGTTTTGTGTTATGGTCCAGCTTTCGTTGTTAAGAGTTGGTTTGCTCTAAATCCCGAATCGGTTCATCCGAAAGCTTCATTAACTATTCGTTTTCTTGCCATAATGAATTCCGTTCTCAATCCATTCTTGTATGGGTTCATAAACAAGGAAATACGATCTAACGTATTGGGTTTGTGGAAGGGGTTATTTAAAAGAATGTTGTGTAGAGCCCAAGCTGAAGTTGTTCAGCCTTAACTCCATATATTAGAAATATCTACTTCCACAATAGATGTCATTTTGTTAACCGTAAAACGTAGATAAGCTTATATTTACTTGTATAAAGTGTTTCTTGATTATCGTTTTACACAATGTTCCCATAGCTTTCTCATTTGTTGTTAATCCATTAATGCATTGGTTGATTGCGTTACATCCGTAAGTAGGATGTTTCATTATCTGGTCTGAAACTCGGACGATGACAAAAACTCGGTCAAGTATAAAAACTCGGTTGATCACCAAAATTGTTCTATAAACTGTTAATTCATTTTAAATGTGTTCTAGGTAGAATGATGTGACTAGAGAATACCAAATTACTGCATGAACTACTTAGCTAGAAAGTCTATGACCTAATAATTGGTAATTAATTATATTGTAGATAGTTAGCTAATGTAATGGGTTTTGAAAAGCCTTGTTGGAAAACCTAATAAAGTATGTATGTACCCAAAATTAGCTGACTGGTTTAGTATAGCATGTATAGCTTAATTTCTAGTCAGCTCGCACCTAATTCTAAGGATCTATTTATTATTATTACATAGACAACCGCCACTGGATATGAGCAAGCAAGCGCTCTGATTGGTTCGCTACTACTAGGCTAAATAAAATAAAATAAAATATCAGCTCATATACCGTGAGTAGAGAAATCTGTCAAAATGGCCGAACAATTTTCTAAATTTACGAGCGAAGATTTCCAATAAAAGTAGATCCGAATAAACTGCTAACTGAGTACATATAAAACTGAAATGTTTTGTGGCAATGAAAACTGCTTTTTACATGGTTTTTGGGACGAAAAAACTGAAATTTGTTGACTGATATTTTTACAAAGAAATAACAAACAAATGTATTGAAACTCTCCAGTCACGCGAAACAAATATCATTCTGATGATTAAACAAAGTAGGATGTGTACCAAGTTAAGAGAAAAAGAACCAGATATGTCTAGAACTGCCTGGTAATAGTAAAACTGTGAATATTCACGTTGAACTGAAGTCATCAGTTCAGTAGGCGAAAACCGAATTCCATCGGCCTCGAATGCCGTTCGTATTGTTCTGTGTGGTCCTCCAATTGTTTGGAGTTGGTTTGCTCTAAATCCCGAATCTGTTCCTCCGAAAGCATTTTTTAATTATTCATTTTCTTGTCGGAATGAATTCCATTCTCAATCCATTCTTGTATGCGTTCATAAGCAAGGAAATACGATCTAACGTATTGGGTTTGTGGAAGGAGTTATTTAAAAGAATGTTGTGTAGAGCCCAAGCTGAAGTTGTTCAGCCTTAAAGGGGCTGTGTCATGAGCTGCACATGCGCATTGGTGCCTATTTTTAATGATGTCGTTTGCCTTTGAACTTCGCACCAGAAGACATTTGAACATTAATATTAAAAGGGTCGAACATTAACTCAAAACGGATACAATATGCATATACAACCGGAGAATCTACAAACTACGATCTGTCGTTACGATTCAAATCCAAGATGGCACTCGATAACTTGAAATAGTGAGTCTCACTATTTCAAGTTTAACACTAGTACCCAGTCCACTTGTTAACCATGACACAGCCCCTTTAACTCCAACTTAGAAATATCTAGTTCCAAAATAGATGTCATTTTGTTAACCCGCGGCGCGCGTTATATCTAAGTTATTTTATAAAAAGATCTCTGAAATGGTGAAAAATTATTTCAAACTATAACTCTTTTTAAATAAATTGTAGTGGCTTCATCTGCATTTAAAATTTGTTTAAAGGGGGACTCTGATCAAAATACCTCAAACTTTTAAACCAGCTGAAACTCCGTAATTACAATCTTGAAGCTATCAATAATAACTCTACCAAACGGTTTTTCGAAATTTCAACGGCAAGTGCTAGTTTTTGCTCTTTCTTTTTCGAGGCCAGTGAATAAATCGAAAACTTGGAGGGAGACTGGAACGGGCGGTAGTGACGTCATCCAATCAACCCAAATATTCGGCTACAAGGCAAAGTATGGAGGTCTCTGAAAATATCCACAGAAAATCACGCTTTATCCATTCTAATATTATTTTGATTGCCAAATAGCAAAATATACAATCAAGTTGCTGTGTTCAAGCGACAAATACATCCAAAAGAAGATATTTTCACTGCAGAATTCGACGATTCCATTATGATTTATAGCTGAATGTTACGTACTCTCACGTATTCTCAAGTCCGCCGCTTTCGGCGTACGAGCAGGATATAACTCCCAAATATATACTCTTCCATATCCTAACATATAAGAGGATCTAAAGTGTACGTTGGGACTTCTGGTAAGATTAATTTCGACATATGTATGCCACGAATTCATCATCTAAAGTCACTTCAAGGGCAGGAGCGTGACCGGTATTATGAGTAGTACTAGAAACATACGCCGTACATGTTTACCATGTTTGTATGGTGACTGATCTGATCAATAATTATTTTTCGGTGTAAAACTAAAAGAAGTTGGATATATCCACGAATCGATCTGATGTATATAAATACTTCACAATTTAATAGTCTCCTAATACTACCAGTAAATGTAGTAGTCACGAAATGTACTTCAGGATGACCCGATGCGACTGACCTCTACTGATCAATCTGCTTTGCACGATTGTCAACACACTGCAGTTGTACGGACAACAGCTTTTAAAATCCTATCTCATAAATTATTTTTTAGAAAGCAATTAATCTGCAAGAAAACTGTTCATTCTATGCATTTTATTATCAATTTCTAATGATTCTGGTGTTGAAAATTAAAAGTGTCGTAACATGTAGTGGTGTCTCGGCGGGAGCCGTGTTCGCCGGGCATTGTAACTTGTTCTTCTACAGTCACAATAAAAGCTTTACAATTCTTAAATCATTCTGGCCCTCGGCTTTCACGAATGCTTCATAAGAAAATCGTTGTACTTGGGATATGCTTACAAATCTGTATGCTGCCGATTTGATATGATAACATTTAGATCTCAAATCCATTTGAAGTCGTAAGGCCAAGAGTGCAAGACTGACACGAAGTATTCTCAAAAACTTCAGGTTCGTTTAGCATGATATATATCACAGTTCTATCCACTTTAGAAACTTCTGGTGCTAGGTGATGAGCCCTAACTGCCTGAAAAATGTATTGGACGGCTGAATGACAAAATAAGACGAAGAAACATCAATAAAACTGGGTAGTATTTTACAAGACTTTGTATGTGAATGTACGGACGTGTTCAATGGGTTGATTGGATGACGTCACAGAGACCAACCGCTGTCTGTTTATCACGGGCTCGTTTATTCAAAACCAACATGGCGTACGGGTGATTTCGGCCTCTTCTCATGAGGATTTCTCGACACTCTCTGGACCAAAAACAAAAATGTTTCGTATTTTTATTAGTTTATCTATATACTTTTAGTAGACGCTGGAGAAAAGTCACTCCAAGGAGGGTCGATTTTGATCAGAGTCCCCCTTTAATGAACCAAGCTTTCGGCCATTGCGGCCATCTTCAGGGTTATGAAAGTACACAATTCCTACGTAGCTAAAGATGGCCGCAATGGCCGAAAGCTTGGTTCATTAAACAAATTTTAAATGCAGATGAAGCCACTACAATTTATTTAATCTGATGCCTGCATACAAGGAAACCCTTAATATAACTCTTTTTTTTTTAAACGATCGCGGCTTGTACCTCAGTCATTTAATCACTGTCAGTGGCTATAATTATTCGGCGGCGCTTTGTTGCAGTGACTGTGGGCTGAAATGCTCCCGGATATACGTTCATTAATTGTCCCTATTTGTATGTGTTGTGTCGGCAGTTGGGATACGGTTGAGCCAAGGAGATAAACGCATTTTGAAGCATCCTCGAGAACCCAGGGGTATATTCTGTCGTTCGTTACTCGCTCCCAGAGAAATACTCCCAGTATTTCTCTGGGAGCGAGTAACGTGCGACAGAATATACCCCTGGGTTCACGAGGATGATTTTGGAGTATTTGAAACGAGGCCAGAGCCAGGGATAGTGGTATGGTGCGTCGAGCTTCCAGGAGCTGTTGGCTGACTGACTGGCTGAAGTGCTTCATTCAGTAGCTTTGAACATTCTCTCTTTTGTGCACTTGTAGTTTAGCTGATATAATGTGAAAGACTTCTTTCAGCTTTAATTTGTGCTTTGTGATGGCACATATTTTCTTGGTATCAACGCCTCGTTGATACAAACTTGTGACAGTTGGACACAGTGATTTGTGCCATCCAACCGTGCTCCGTTCTCTGATAAAGCGCAGTTTTCAGCCAATCAGAGCGCGCGGATTGACTTGACTATATAATAAATTGTCATTATTTACCGCCTACTGTGCTACGTCTTCAGTTGAGTTCAGTCGAAAACAACTCGAAATCCAACCGACTCGAAACCCACTAAATGAGGGTTGTCCAATACGTACACGATGCGAGTCAACTCGACTATTGCTTGAGTCGAGTTGACTCATCTGCTTAATATTAATGAGTATGCAAATGATATGCATATATATATATATGTGCATCATGTGTGTATGTTACCAACCCAGGATCACTCGACTCATGAAGCCCTTAGTCGGGTTGACTCGTCTGCTTAATATTCATAAGAATGTAAATTGAAAGCAAGCACTTACAGTGTCTGTGGTGTGTTGACATGGGAGCTGGGGGCCACGAAGCGAGTCGCCGTTGACTCGAGTCGACTCAACTCGTCAAACCGGAAATCATCTCGTGTCTACTGAGTCACTTCGTGAATAATAATGACTATGGGACACAAACCGGAAACAAAATGATCTTGGTATTAAAAATCTGTTGTAAACAAAATACCAATGGCCTATGAATTGACTGCCGATGTACGTCATGTAAAGCTTGTGCTTTTTGAAAACTACGACGCTCCGATCATGATCGAGCCCTCGAGGCATTGCTTAATTGTCACTGGTATACTGAAGCGACTGCATGTGTGGATGTAGTGATCGCTTTAAAGTTTATTTGGAATTCCAATAAATTGTTTTAGTGACGAACTCTTCGAGTGATCGAGTGACAAGTCACCTTGTTTAAGACATTCGTGCTAAGATACGATTACTCTTTGGTCTAGTCATGCTCGAGGATCCAGCGGTTTTTGTCCGCGCTCCGAAGTCACCGGCCGAAACAACCCGCTGGATAAATTACCTGCTATTACGAGTTCTGTGGCGTGATACGAATCTTGATTTTGATTGGCCCTCTTTTTGAGGGTAAAAAAGAGGGCCAATCAAAACTCGACCATAATTTTCAAAGACAGCGTCCATGCATGTTGACAGATGTTTTAAAGAAATGCATTTGCGTGATGCGATCGATCACGTACTCTAGTTTTTCCCCGGGATCGATTTCCTAAAGCCAGAACAGTTCATGGACCTTCATGGTTCTCGAAGCGTTTAATTATCGTTAAAAAAAAGTGGAATGATATGTATTTGCACAGCTACCGACAGGATATGGCAAAAGCTTGATATTTTTGCTTGTGATATCCGATCCTTAGCGCTGGTAAATGTGTTGTTTGAATTGGGAGGCCAGAAACGATTTGAAGCTACAAGTACCGCCAACTGAAAGAATACGCACCACGAGTACGGAATACGGAGTTTTCAGCGTATATATCATTATGAACAATCTGGACTTCAGTTGTCACTTCATTTTTGACATTTCTTTAGGGTCTGAAATGCGAGCTATACTAAATCCGTTTGAGAGCGTATCACGCCCCAGAACTCGTACTAGTAGGTAATTTATCCAGCGGGTTGTTTCGGCCGGTGACTTCGGAGCGCGGACAAAAACCGCTGGATCCTCGAGCATGTGGTCTAGTATGAATTGAATTCGCGACCGCATTTAAGAAAAACTATATTTTCCTCCATAAGGTCACGTGACCATATGACGTCACAATTTTTAGATCCAAATTGTCTCAAATCTTGTATAGAGTGCAAACCATATGTCCGTGAAATAGTACTATTACTAAATAGTACTAAATAGTGTTATCTCCATTGTTTTCTATTGTTTCATCAGTGCTATTTAGTACTAATTAGTTAGTACTGTTTCACGGACATATGGTTTGCACTCTATAACCTTATGCCTAAATATGAGTGCCTAAGTAAATTAGAGCAGCGAGTTATTACAAGAAATGTGATTTTCCAAATTGTCTTTTTGAACCAGGCCTTAAGTACCTTGAAGCAGTTTTAATTTTTCTCTGTCGTTCATTAGCTAGCCCACGTCGCTGTATTGTAGATTTCAAGACCTTTGTCGCCGACCAATAACAGTATAAATAATCCGACTTTCTTCTTTTCTCCCGTTTCTCGAAGATTGTCAACTAGTAAAGAGTGTGTGTAGTGTCCGCCAGGCAACTGGCGCCTTGAATAAACTGATGAAAATATATAACTATCGAAGCTTGATCAATTTTAAAAGGTGGTTCCCGCATAATGAATGACCGGTTTGCCGTATTTTTTAACTCGCTCGCTCCGCGTCAATATTGCTTGGATTTTATTGTGCTTAACACAAATACTAATTCAACCATTCTGCTTTTGGACGGTTTATTCAAAATTATCATTGTAAGCCGCGTTTGTGAATGCCAGCTGATTTTCAAACGACACTATTTTCACTAAAACTGCTGCCAAACGGTTTTCCCTCGTACGTTAAACTTCGTGAACGACCTTTTAAGGTCCCTGGTAATGTTCTGACGAGGTAAGAAGGAAATTGATCGAGCCGAAATCACCAGATAAAATTTTTGTTGTCAATATTTGGACCTATCGGTTCAGTTACGTGACTTCGGCTTGACCAATTTTCTTCTTACCTCGTCAGAACATCACTATGGACCTTAAAAGGTCGTTCACGAAGTTTGAAAAAAATCGTAAGAGGGAAAACCGTTTGGCAGCAGTTACGTTTTAGTGAAAATAGTGTCGTTTGAATATCAGCTGGCATTCACAAACGCGGCTTAAAATGATAATTTTGAATAAACCTTCCAAAAGCAGAATAGTTGAATTAGTATTTGTGTTAAGCATAATAAAATCCAAGCAATATTGACGCGAAGCGAGCGAGTTAAAAAATACGGCAAACAGGTCATTCATTATGCTGGAACTTGAAATTAATTTGACGTACGTTGAACTCTATATATTGAATTTTAGTCTTAGGGGGAAGGGGTGCGCTTAATAGAATATTTACGGTATGCTTAAATACATTTTTTCAAAACTGTCTCAAAAATTGAACTATTATGCGGGAAAATGTAATTTTATGCCGGTGTCGGGGGGTATTCGCCCCCTATGGGATTCGCCTATATAGGTACCAAAGGGCAAGGGGGGGGGGCGAAATCTACTCAAAAATGTATTAGAAACAAGCTTGGGGGAAAGCTATGAATGAAAATTTACTTGCCTGTGAGTACAATATTATGTTATTCGTTATTTTGAACCTTTTCAACTCGCTCGCTCCGCGTCAATACTTAGTGGTTTTTATTGTGCTCAACACAAATACTAATTCAACTATTCTGCCTTTCGACGGTGTATTCAAAATTATCATTGTGAGCCGCGTTTTGAAAGCCAGCTGATATTCAAACGACACTATTTTCACTTAAAATCTGCTGCCAAGCGTTATTTCCTCGTACGATTTTTTTAAACTTCGTGAACGACATTTTAATGTTCTGACGAGGAAAGAAGGAAATTATTCGAACCGAACTTACGTAACAACCGACAGGTCCAAATGTTGACAACAAAAGTATATGAACTGGTGATTTCGGCTCGAACAATTTCCTTCATTACCTCATCGGAACATTAATAGGGACCTTAAACCATAAAGTTGTCATAAGTAGTTTGGCTACAATGGAAGAAGAGAAGCGGAATCCCTAGCTTCCTATCTCCGTTTTGAAAAGGCGTAACACTGCTGTAAATAGTCTTCTCCAACTCGTCAGTGAGAAACAGCTTCGTCGCGATGTCGGAAAACTCAACGTCTGTACCATCACCAAGCCTCAACCAATGCAGGCGCCCAGGGTACGAAAGGCTGGTATCAGGTACAATAATTTTAATGCTGGGACTATTTCTAAACGGGTCCATCATCATCGTATTGGCTCGCAAATTTCGGCGCCTGTCAGTCGGTAATTTGTTGATCCTTCACTTGGCTGTTGGAGATTTCGTGCTTTTCATAACAGTAGTTCCTTACATTTTCCTTGCGGTGCTTGGGAGTCCGCTAATCTTCGATCCCTTCCTTTGCCAATGGTCTGCATTTTTCAATCGATGTTCCATTGCCTTATCCATGTATTTGATAACTATCATGGCCATTACTCGTTGCTACGGCGTACTGAAGCCTTTTGACTATCGTGCAAACGTTTTCCCGTCCGTTGTCAATCGAATATGCCTTGGTGCTTGGTTTGTGTCCTTGATTCTCTCGTTGCCGCCCTTCTTTGGCTGGGGTAAATACGAGATGGTTGATGGACAGTGTTGGTGTTCTTTAGATTCCAGCAAATACCCATACAATTGGTTCACGTTTTTCTCCCTCGTATTTGCACTACCAATGTTGGTGAATACAATAGTTTTTACAAGCACAGCGAAGGTTTTGATTAGCCGTAAGAAGATCGGCCATCGTGAAAACAAGAGAAAACAGACAGTTGAAGCCAAGCTAGCATCTTCAGGCAAGTTGACATTCTCGAAGGCAGAAGGAAAAAACTCTGAAGTTCCTGAAGTCGGTGTACATGGTACGTACACAAAGAAAACAGATGTGGAAGACAATCAGATGACAGAAGAAAATGAAAATCCACGAGGTAAAAGAAGCGTTACGTTTATAGTGGATGTTGAAGTTCACGATGAAGTAAGATCAAGAGGTCATCGATCAAACAATCACAAGAATACCCGTCCCGAACAACCAGGCAACCAAGACGAGAAAACCACGATTGAAGACGTAGTTCATATACAGTATGTCGATGAATGTCAGGGAGTCGAAAAAGACAACGATAACGAAATCGAAAAAACTGGAAAAACAGATGTGGAAGACAATCAGGTGACAGAAGAAAATGAAAATCCACGAGGTAAAAGAAGCGTTACGTTTAAAGTGGATGTTGAAGTTCACAGTAAAGTAGGATCAAGAGGTCTGGATACTCGATCAAACAATCACAAGAATACCCGTCCCAAACAACCAGGCAACCAAGACCAGAAAACCAACATAAAAGACGTAGTTCATATACAATATGCCGATGAAAGTCAGGGAGTCGAAACAGAGAACGATAACGAAAAAATTGGAAAAAGCGATCATGGCTCAGTAGAAGCTGATGAACACACTCCAACTAAATTGCCATCAATACCTAGCACATCCAATGAAGGAAATGAACACACGAAGTCAAGACAGAATCAGCGCCATTCGAAAGGAAAGTTGTTATTTAAAGTATCAGCCAAGAAGGAGTACAGATCAACACTTATTATTATAATAATTTTTATTTCGTTCGTTTTGTGTTATGGTCCAGCTTTCGTTGTTAAGAGTTGGATTGCTCTAAATCCCGAATCGGTTCATCCGAAAGCTTCATTAACTATTCGTTTTCTTGCCATAATGAATTCCGTTCTCAATCCATTCTTGTATGGGTTCATAAACAAGGAAATACGATCTAACGTATTGGGTTTGTGGAAGGGGTTATTTAAAAGAATGTTGTGTAGAGCCCAAGCTGAAGTTGTTCAGCCTTAACTCCATATTAGAAATATATACTTCCACAACGGGGTATTCTCTACCGTGAGTAGAGAAATCTGTCAAAATGGCCGAACAATTTTCTAAATTTACGAGCGAAGATTTCCTTTTCTTCTTGATAGATTCTCAATAAAAGTAGATCTGAATAAACTGCTAACTGAGTACATATAAAACTAAAATGTTTTGTGGCAATGAAAACTGCTTTTTAGATGGTTTTTGGGACGAAAAAACTGAAATTTGTTGACTGATATTTTTACAAAGAAATAACAAACAAATGTATTGAAACTCTCCAGTCACGCGAAACAAATATCATTCTGATGATTAAACAAAGTAGGATGTGTACCAAGTTAAGAGAAAAAGAACCAGATATGTCTAGAACTGCCTGGTAATAGTAAAACTGTGAATATTCACGTTGAACTGAAGTCATCAGTTCAGTAGGCGAAAACCGAATTCCATCGGCCTCGAATGCCGTTCGTATTGTTCTGTGTGGTCCTCCAATTGTTTGGAGTTGGTTTGCTCTAAATCCCGAATCTGTTCCTCCGAAAGCATTTTTTAATTATTCTTGTCGGAATGAATTCCATTCTCAATCCATTCTTGTATGCGTTCATAAGCAAGGAAATACGATCTAACGTATTGGGTTTGTGGAAGGAGTTATTTAAAAGAATGTTGTGTAGAGCCCAAGCTGAAGTTGTTCAGCCTTAACTCCATATATTAGAAATATCTACTTCCACAATATATGTCATTTTGTTAACCGTAAAACGTAGATAAGCTTATATTTAATATTAAATTATATTTAGAATCCCATAGCTCATATGAAACTCGCGCGCTGATTGGCTGAGAAGCAAACCGGATGAGAGGGAATTCAGCGTGGAATTCAACACTTGAAAAGCTGAATTCAACGATATATATAGGGATCCCGCGCTGAATTTTGTATTCAAGTTCGATTTTCGTCTTTGTTTCTCACCAAGAGAACAAATAAACATTGAGATTGCATACAAAAGGAACAAACAAAAACATTTACAGACAGAAATAATGAATTTTTGTTTTGAAAATGAGAATAAAATCAAGACATTTGAAAAGCTGAATTCAATGAAAAAACAGGAAGCCCGCACTTTTGATGTTGTTGGCTTTTCGCAAAACAACACTGACATTGAAAACAAAACAATCGTAATACGTATACCTTGCAAGCTTAAATTAATACTCTTCTGAATGAATGATACTCCAGATCGATGCACTAATTATTGAAATTTCTCAGCGAGATAAGAATATATTTATTTACAAAACTTTCACCTAAGTTTGAGAAAGAGACCACGAAGTACAAGTCATAATGGCAGTCACTGCCGTAAGCTTAAATCAAACCGGCTCCAGCAACAACTACAATCTAATAGAAGCCAATAGATTAACAACAACAATAGACGAATTTAATACAGAATTTACACCTGTACCTGTAATATGGCCAAAATCATACAAAACTGCAAATTATCCAGTTGGCTTTGCTTGTCGCTCGGCTGCCGGCTTTGACTTGTTCAGTTTGTGTAGTTGTGCAATGTACTGGATGTACTTCACAATTACTGAATCAGAGCGATCACCTCTGGCTCTGTTTATCGATAAATATGTCTTTGTCTGAAATCTTTTGCCTGAGAATCATTAGCATTCAAGGAACGTAGTCAAATCCATCAATGTCGACGTCCTGTGAAAAGTTGAAGTTCATGCAGCTTCTCATGCAAGCGGCAGCTCTCTGATCGGATTGAAAGACAACAAGAACTGAACGTCAGTTGAGAAAATTTGAACCGCTTTATTAAAGTTTTATGAGGATAGAATAAGTCCGTAGTTTTATATCTTTCCGATTCTTTGTTAAACAGAAAATTATCAGAAAAGTATAAAAACTTAAGCTTACTTACAAGCTAGTTTGTCAAGACTGATTCAATGATTGTGAAAACTCAGTTGAGAACTTCTCTCCCGTGTAGTCAGCTTGTCATCGCTTTTAGTCTTTCTGGTGTAAGTTTTCGTTAACTATGAACTGGTTATCCATATCTAGATCTATGGCTGTGTTACTGTTGTAGATTATCCGTAAATTAATGTAGACTTTAAAACGACTGAAGAAAACAACTTTTGTCCTTCAAATCAACTGATTTTAGTATTCAATTTTGCTTAATTCCTATTGGCTAGCGTAGCGAAAGACTGAACACTGCACTGGCTTTCTTTGCGACGCGCGATAAATAGCGACTCAAAATTGTCTAAAAACTATATTTTTGTAAAACAAAGAGAACGCTATGGGATTCAAGGAAAATTCATTGAATGACTCGTGAATTCCACGTTGAATTCACTCGAAAAGGCGATATCGCACTCGTCGCTTCGCGACTTGTGCGATATCGCCTTTTCTCGTGAATTCAACGTGGAATTCCCTCGTCATCCAATGAATTTACCTATAATATTAAATTATAGTTTTAATACTCGGTATCAAGTGTTTCTTGATTATCGTCAATTTACACAATGTTTCCATAGCTTTCTCATTTGTTGTTAATCCGTTAATGCATTGGTTGATTGCTTTACATCCGTCTGTTTTTCTGTTCTGAAACTCGGTCGAAGACAAAAAACTCCGGTGATCCATAAAGTGTTTTTAAAATTCGTTTGAAATATGTTCTAGATAGAATGCTGTGACTAGAGAATACAAAACTTTAGCCTGCGTAGCCCGGCGCTGGGAAGAAAAGGAGGGGGAAAGAGAGGGGGAGGGGAGGGGAAAGGGGGACTGGGGAGGAGGGGGAAGGACGGGGAGGGGGGATTGGGGAGGAGAGGAGGTAGGGAGCGCCTGCCGCCATCCTATTGTTTGATCGTATTTCTACGTGCTCTCAGAGAACGTAGAATTCCCATTGGTTGAGAAGGAGAAGGTGTCGAGTGACGACGAGCAGTACTTAACAGACGTTGTAAATTTAGCTCTGGTACTATTGTAACAACAACAACATGACCACAAAGGATTTATTAATTTATCGTAATAGTAGCGTCGTTACGTCTAACGGCTTCTTCTCTCTCCGGCTCGTGGAACAGTATTGATACTGGTTTATAGATGATATACTTTCTGGAAAGTATTCGATTGTATGCCTCTGCCGAATGTACCACGGACAAAAAGTGGTAATTGACGAAGCTACGGTTTACAAAGCACACGAGACTCAGTGCGCTGTTCAGAGACTTCAAAGACAGTCATCCCGATATCACTAAGGCCTTCGGCTAGTACAAGTTCCTTCTGTAGGAAGGTTTAAATATATTTGTGTAAGATTGATGCTTTGTTTATTTTCGTCTCGTCTCGAAGACGTTACATTGTAGCTTACTATTCGAGGTTATTCGATTTCAACTGATAACATAGCCATTTGAATTATTTGACAGCAAACGGAAGTTTGCCAGATTGGATGATTTTTGACAAGCACCATTGACATTTGACGAGAGGCGGATAACGCGCAAACAATAGGATGGCGGCAGGCGCTCCCTCTCTCCTCTTCTCCCCAGTCCCCTCCTCCTCCTTCCCCTCCCCCTCTCTTCCCCTCCTTTTTTCCTTTGCGCCGGGCTACGCAGGCTAACAAAACTTAGTCTGCGTAGCTTGGCGGTCTGGAAGGGGATATAAAACTGGACTACTTAGCTCAGTTGTGGAAAGTCTATGTGACTTTAGTATATATAGCAAATTGCATAATCGTTGTCGGGTTGAAAATCATGAAAGCTATGACCAAAAGGAATTCTGGGAAATTAAAACTCTCCAATAACACCGTCAAATCATCGACCTTTTTATGCAGACTTGTAGGATCTTAGTTAAACAGCTCATATATACCTTCAAAACTACGAGAACATTGAATATATCTGCATGTAATGTGGCTCATGAACTGATTTCCCATCCATCCTTGCGGTCTCAGCTTCTATGATTTATGATTTTCAACCCGACAACGATTATGGAATTAGCTATATATACCTGCATGTTCATTTCGTTGACATGAAAGCGTATCTTCCGACACGTTTGCTTTGTTGCTACTGATTTCATACCGATTTTTTTTATGGACCGAATGAGGGTTTATGATGTAATTTCAAAACTCATAGGACAAAAAAAATGATTATCATAACTGGAAAGAACTCGTTGAAATTAGTAAAAATGTCAAGTTTGGAAAAGATTGCTTCACAAATTGCGAAGATATGAATTTTCAAAAATCTAAATTTTGTATAAAAACCTTTGTTGGAGGCAAGAGTTGCCTCCAAGCGTAAATTTCCAAAGGTTTTCATATAAAATTTCGATTTTTGAAAATTCACATCTTCGCAATTTGTGAAGCAATCTTTTCCAAACTTGACATTTTTACTAATTTCAACGAGCTCTTTCCAGCTATGATAATCATATTTTGTCCTATGAGTTTTGAAATTACGTGATAAACCCTCTATCACCAGAATTCACCGCGCTGTGACTGTTGCAACACATCGAAGTCACGTCTCGGTTTTTTTTCACAAAAAGCCGCGGTCTCAGAGTCTCGAATTTTGAAAACAAAGAAATTCGAATCAGAGCGCGCGCATCTGCGTAATTCAGTATACTGATAGCAAATATTTTTTTGAGCAAAATAGATAGAGGTTATTACACGGGTAGTTGGGTAATACGGCTGGATATGTTTACGAGTCATGCCGTACTTTGACGAGCCGTAGGCGAGTCAAAATACAAATAGACGAGTAAAAATGTCCAACCGTATTACCCAACTACCCGAGTAATAAGTTGTTTATTGCACAACAACAAAATTAATGAAAATACCGTATTTATCTGTACTGATATAAATGAGCGAGCGCGCGCCCAAAACCGTATTTTCTAAAACGTGTAATACGCTGTCATATTTGTACTCGTAATTGTACTGTAAGATTACGAGTTGTGCAATAACGTGATTTATCAATGTGAATGGTGAATAAAATAAATTGAACATTTCAAAACCTGACGGTACAATTTCAAATAATGAACAAATAAAGCGTATTGCTTATATTTACAGATCCAAAAGGTCGGTGCAATAATAAATTCTTAAAACGATTACGATACACTTTAGTGTTCGTTTTCCAGACATGTTTCAACGTACTAACGTCATATTCAGTGTGATTACAAATAGTCAAGGCTAAGTATATATACTCTAATTACACGTTGGTATGTATAATGTGTGATTACAAATAGTCAAGGCTAAGTATATATACTCTAATTACACGTTGGTATGTATAATGTGTGATTACAAATAGTCAAGGCTAAGTATATATACTCTAATTACACGTTGGTATGTATAATGTGTGATTACAAATAGTCAAGGCTAAGTATATATACTCTAATTACACGTTGGTATGTATAATGTGTGATTACAAATAGTCAAGGCTAAGTATATATACTCTATTTACACGTTGGTATGTATAATGTGTGATTACAAATAGTCAAGGCTAAGTATATATACTCTATTTACACGTTGGTATGTATAATGTGTGATTAATGTGTGATTACAAATAGTCAAGGCTAAGTATATATACTCTATTTACACGTTGGTATGTACAATGTGTGATTACAAATAGTCAAGGCTAAGTATATATACTCTAATTACACGTTGGTATGTATAATGTGTGATTACAAATAGTCAAGGCTAAGTATATATACTCTAATTACACGTTGGTATGTACAATGTGTGATTACAAATAGTCAAGGCTAAGTATATATACTCTAATTACACGTTGGTATGTATAATGTGTGATTACAAATAGTCAAGGCTAAGGCTAAGTATATATACTCTATTTACACGTTGGTATGTATAATGTGTGATTACAAATAGTCAAGGCTAAGTATATATACTCTAATTACACGTTGGTATGTATAATGTGTGATTACAAATAGTCAAGGCTAAGTATATATACTCTAATTACACGTTGGTATGTATAATGTGTGATTACAAATAGTCAAGGCTAAGTATATATACTCTAATTACACGTTGGTATGTATAATGTGTGATTACAAATAGTCAAGGCTAAGTATATATACTCTATTTACACGTTGGTATGTATAATGTGTGATTACAAATAGTCAAGGCTAAGTATATATACTCTAATTACACGTTGGTATGTATAATGTGTGATTACAAATAGTCAAGGCTAAGTATATATACTCTATTTACACGTTGGTATGTACAATGTGTGATTACAAATAGTCAAGGCTAAGTATATATACTCTATTTACACGTTGGTATGTACAATGTGTGATTACAAATAGTCAAGGCTAAGTATATATACTCTAATTACACGTTGGTATGTATAATGTGTGATTACAAATAGTCAAGGCTAAGTATATATACTCTATTTACACGTTGGTATGTATAATGTGTGATTACAAATAGTCAAGGCTAAGTATATATACTCTAATTACACGTTGGTATGTATAATGTGTGATTACAAATAGTCAAGGCTAAGTATATATACTCTAATTACACGTTGGTATGTATAATGTGTGATTACAAATAGTCAAGGCTAAGTATATATACTCTATTTACACGTTGGTATGTATAATGTGTGATTACAAAGTAGTCAAGGCTAAGTATATATACTCTATTTACACGTTGGTATGTAATGTGTGATTACAAATAGTCAAGGCTAAGTATATATACTCTATTTACACGTTGGTATGTACAATGTGTGATTACAAATAGTCAAGGCTAAGTATATATACTCTAATTACACGTTGGTATGTATAATGTGTGATTACAAATAGTCAAGGCTAAGTATATATACTCTATTTACACGTTGGTATGTACAATGTGTGATTACAAATAGTCAAGGCTAAGTATATATACTCTAATACTCTAATTACACGTTGGTATGTATAATGTGTGATTACAAATAGTCAAGGCTAAGTATATATACTCTAATTACACGTTGGTATGTATAATGTGTGATTACAAATAGTCAAGGCTAAGTATATATACTCTAATTACACGTTGGTATGTATAATGTGTGATTACAAATAGTCAAGGCTAAGTATATATACTCTAATTACACGTTGGTATGTATAATGTGTGATTACAAATAGTCAAGGCTAAGTATATATACTCTAATTACACGTTGGTATGTGTATAATGTGTGATTACAAATAGTCAAGGCTAAGTATATATACTCTAATTACACGTTGGTATGTATAATGTGTGATTACAAATAGTCAAGGCTAAGTATATATACTCTAATTACACGTTGGTATGTATAATGTGTGATTACAAATAGTCAAGGCTAAGTATATATACTCTAATTACACGTTGGTATGTATAATGTGTGATTACAAATAGTCAAGGCTAAGTATATATACTCTAATTACACGTTGGTATGTATAATGTGTGATTACAAATAGTCAAGGCTAAGTATATATACTCTAATTACACGTTGGTATGTATAATGTGTGATTACAAATAGTCAAGGCTAAGTATATATACTCTATTTACACGTTGGTATGTACAATGTGTGATTACAAATAGTCAAGGCTAAGTATATATACTCTAATTACACGTTGGTATGTATAATGTGTGATTACAAATAGTCAAGGCTAAGTATATATACTCTATTTACACGTTGGTATGTATATTGTAAAGAAAAATTATTGCAATTACAAACTAATAATCACAATTACACCTGACAAATTTTCTTCATTTTTCCCGGGGTTGTTTTGGATGTTTTAAAAGTTCTCTGGTATTTCTTGTGACGAGACCCCAAAGGACTTTGTTAATGTCATAGAATACAAGGTTCTATACCTTCATTTGATTCCTTTACGCACTTACGTTTTATTGATCTAGCGCTAAATGAATAAAACGTAAATGCGTAAAGGAATGTAGAAGGTTTAGGACCTTGTATACTATGACATTGTTTTGGATGAGTTTTGAAAAAAAGATCACCGAGCGGCAATATTCATGTGGCATGTATGTTGCTAGTCTAGATCGACAAATCTTGACTAGATTAAAACGCTCTTCGTCCCGACACTACAATTAGAGAAAAATTACCTTGATACCCTCTCAACACAGGAAGCCCAAATCCATATGATGCAGAAATGAACTTCCAAACCCCCTCCCCATAGCAATGTTGAATGTACGAATGCCCGTTTCAAGGGAAGGGGGTTTCTTATATCTAAGGATAATATTAACGTAAAATTTTGTAAAATAATTTTGTGCGGATGCAGAGTAGGCATTAGTGTATCATTCTTTTATTAGGCGATAATACTTATTAACTTGCCTATATGAATATATGCAACTCAAAAATGATGGATTCTATTTTATCAATGTTGAAAGCATGCTGCAGTTGTCATAACAAGTATTTATGATGCAATATGAGTGTATATGAGTGTATAATGTAAGGTGACGGAGGTCCAGACATGACAAGCTAAACTAACAATGGCTGCTGTCTTCGAAGTATTATTTACAATATGAGTGGCAATGTTGTATCTTATTTACAATCTCGAGCCGAAGGCGAGAGATTGTAAATAAGATACAACATTGTCACGAATATTGTAAATTACTTATGATATTGTTTAATCATTGTTTGAACCAGGTAGGCGTTTCAACCAGAATTGTAGTCAATATCTGATTGAGATGAAAAGAATATAATAATTAAATAACTGTTCTTTTAGCATTCAATTCTCATTCCGATTGCTTGACCGCACTAGCTAAACAATGAAGGCAGTTTCGCATTATAGCTTAGTTAAGATGTCGATTGTTTAATAAATGTTTTATTCCTTTTCATACTTGATAGTTTTTGGATAGAGTTGATTGCTCATTAAGACATACAAAGAACAAATACGGCAAATATGTAATATGGATGCTTTTTCATTTAGAATATCATTTACACTTTTGTTTGGTTTTCAAAGGGCGCTTTAATTGTGAATGCGAACGGAGTTTTGATTCTTTTCAATCAAATCAAGAACAGTTCTCACAGAAGGTCATAGAGCTAAGACGGGCATTTGAGACGATGGCTGACAATTTTCGTAAACTGCCAAAAGTGCATCACAAGAGAGTCAGTTGTTGAGGGAATGTGCCCATAGCACCGAAGTGGAGTGTAAAGACGGATTTCTGAAGTCTGGCAGATATCTCGTAAAAACAAGGTAGCAAGGAAAGAGTCTATTGACTTTCTTTTGACACATAAATTCCGTATGAAGTTCTAGTTCGACTAACATTACTTTACCACCTTCTAATTCGAGGTTCTTGAAAAGAATAACGTAGCAAGTAACGCAATATTTAGCGAGAACTGTGCGAAGTCCTTATTTTGAAGTAATCTCGTGTCTTTCAAAGTTTGTTATAATTTATTTGAGATTGTGAAAGTATTGCCGCACAAAGCTAGAAATCCAATGGTTGTATCATTAGTAAGTAAGCTAAAACTGTGAAGGTGCTAAGCTCCAATGAAGGGAGTTACATTAAAGAAACTGCGGAACAAAATCTAACGTGTACTGATTTTTCTTAATTACCTTTTAGGATCGATAATGTATTGTTCCTCTCATATAATGCATTGATCGATACAGAATACTTATAGAGCTTATTAGTATTCTGTATCTGATACAGAATACTAATAAGGTCTATTAGTATTCTGTATCAGATACAGAATACTAATAAGCTTTATTACTATTCTGTATCATACTTATGAACAATTGCAGTAATTAATCAACCCCACCTATTCCCTGCCAACTATTCAATCCCTCCCCGTGCTTTTAGTTTCTTGGAAATTGTATGGGAGTTACAAGGTAGCCACGTGACCAGAATGCTGAGCACAGATTGGACAGCTGCCTAATGAATTATTAATGAATATTATAAGTATACATGCACTTTGAACATTCCGAGCAGGAGCTAGACATTTTTTAAAAGTCATTTATTGTGATGAATGGAATGACTATTGAATAATCTTCGCCTCCGTAACAGTAAGCAGCTTGGGGGACGATAGAAATCGAAAGATAATTTGACTTGAACGCTTGAAGTTCATATTTCTGCTCGTCGCGAATCCAGTAACTTGTAAGCAAAAATGCTGCAATGCAAAACAGTGGAAACAAGTTTTAATTTTCTTAACAACTAATTTTTCTGTAAAGTTTGTCCTCTCATTTATACTTTCAAAGACTTAGAATAAGGAAATAGACGAAGATATAAGAGAATCATGGCTTCGAAAAGCAACACAAAACAACAATTCCGCCATTACACCGAGTATAGGGTGAGAAGAATATATTTAATCTGTAAAACGCGGAAAGCGGAAAGTCGGTAAAACGCGGAAAGCGGAAAGTCGGTAAAACGCGGAAAGCGGAACGGTCGGTAAAACGCGGAAAGCGGAAAGTCGGTAAAACGCGCAAAGCAGAAAGTCGGTAAAACGCGGAAAGCGGAAAGTCGGTAAAACGCGGAAAGCAGAAAGTCGGTAAAACGCGGAAAGCGGAAAGTCGGTAAAACGCGGAAAGCGGAAAGTCGGTAAAACGCGGAAAGCGGAAAGTCGGTAAAACGCGGAAAGCTAAATACGAAAATGCCAATCCCTACCCCTCCCCCGGTCCTTCAATTTTTTCCCCCCTTTTCACAGGCGACCTTTGGTCTGATCAGGGATACGTCAATGGTAGCACATTTTCATGTCACCAAAGCTCTGGGTAGGTAGAAATGGTAAATTCGTCACTTTCCCATAGCAACACGACACTGATTGGTCAACACGGATCTGTTTACAGATACCTGAGAATCGGATTTTTTTACTCTGCAAACACGAGGTCGTTCTTTAATTTGCGTTCTTTGACATGCTGCTGGTCGATGCCAGGCATGCAGGCAGGTATGTGCTCTCGATCGCTTTATTTTGATCGCTTTTCTAATTTAAGAAGTGCATGGGTTTATGTTTTAAAGTGCTATATACCTGAGTGTCATGACCCGGCTATTAACCCCCAAGTACTTTACATGGTATGACCCCTGAAGTCCCTGAATAAGCAGGAATGTCAGTCGTCCCTCTAAGTTTTATACTCATGGGTACTGTAAGCGGTATGCTTTAAATTGAGAAACTAACTTAGGTTTAGTGGTGGCAAGATCTGTAGATATGTTAAAATCGGTAGAGCATTCATTACAGGATGACATAGCGTGATGAGTCTTGCTTTTGTGAATCATTATCAACAACCGTTGCCTCGACTCATCTCCGCGAGTTAAGTCCACTAACCAAAGTTTTGACGTCTTTCTCTAGATATTTTCTTATTTTTTCTTCTTGATCATAGGCGAGGCGAAAATACAACGAAAAAGTTAAGAGCAAAACTGTCGCTCCCAAATTACAAAAATTATTTAATCACAAAATACCCTGACAAATTATAATATATATCATAATATATGCACGGAATTGTTAGGGTGTTCCGGGTTTTAGCAATCCGGCATTCCGAATTTTTTGGTTGTTCCGGGTTTTAGTATTCCGGTGTTCCGGATATTGTGGTTGTTCCGGGTTTTAGTATTCGGGCGTTCCGCTATTCCGGTTTTCCGGCAATCTGGCATTCCAGCGTTCTAGGTTTTAGTACATGCCAACTTCAGCTGTGAATGTCAGAATGGAACGCCTGGCAGATATCTCACTTCCAAGAATTTGGTAGCGTTCCCAACGACTAAGACTTTTTTCATCCTTTGTTTACATATTAGAACTCGATCATTTTGCTATCTCGAAGTTGAAACAGTAAAATGGAGCCTCCGAACTGGCAAACTGAACTGTCTACTGTCAGACAACGTAATGAATACGCGTTCAACAAATCCTTGTTCTGTGATGTAGAGTTCTCGGTTGTGGACGCGAATGGAGACAAGGTCACAATTCCAGCCAACAAGTACATCCTGGCTATCAGTAGTCCTGTCTTTGAGGCCATGTTTTACGGACAGCTAGCAGAGACTAAGCCAACTATTGACCTGCCAGACTGCACGAAGGAAGGGCTACACGAACTGATGCGCTATATGTATTCAGATGAAGTCAACTTGAGCGGAAGTAACGTTATGGAAGTACTGTACCTTGCCGAGAAGTACATGATGCCATTTCTTGTCGAGAAATGCAAGCAACATCTTCAAAATGAAGTTAGTCCAGATGATGCCCTTGGTATTTTACCTCAAGTCCAGGAAATAGGCGACGAAAATCTCCTTAAACACTTTTGGGGCATCGTTGACAACGAAACACCTCGAGTCGTTTCATCTGAGCCATTTCTGAATGCATCTCGAGAAATGCTGTGCCAAATCCTGGTCAGAGATACTCTGAAAGTCAAAGAGCTGGACATTTTCCAAGCTGTGGATAAATGGGTTACAAAGAGGATCGAAGAAAAGGGATTACAGTCTGTAGTTTGCAACGGTGAAACTAAACGAGCCATTCTTGGAGAAGAGGTCATCAGACTGATTAGATTCCCATTGATGACAGAAAAAGAGTTTGTTGAAGTCGTGCTTCCTTGTAAAATTCTGGAGATAGACGAACTGACGGAACTGTTTCAGATTTATAACAGGATTTCTCCATCGACACACAAGTTTAATGAAAAGAAAAGGTGTTTTGACTGTCGAAGGTTAAGGTTTAATTGCATCCTTCAGCCCCACGCCGGGTCTTGGAGCTATACGGGTAATACGGACGCGATTGACTTTACTGTGGATGGAGCTGTCAATCTCGTTGGTGTACGAGTGTTTGGTAGCCAAGGCTCGAAATATCATGTTGAATTGAACATCTACAAACAAAATCAAAGCATCTCACAGCGATCTACCTTCTTCCTTACCGAGAGTGAAATGATAGATGACTTGTACTATGGATTTACTGTTACCCTTCACAAGCCCGTCAGACTAGACCCAAATGTTGTGTACACTGTGGAGGCTAACATAACTGGACCAGCGTCATACTATGGTAAATCTGGAATACCTACTGTACATGCTGATGATTATGTAATGATAACTTACAAAACCTCATCCAAGTCTGTTAATGGTACTGACATTAGTATTGGTCAGTTTCCCACACTTATTTTACAAACACCTTAATGAGACCTCTATTTTGCTTTTTCACTTTTGAAGTTGTGCTGTTGTAACGTCTCCTCTTTAGAGCACCGAATACGTTGGTTTCTCGAGCTCACCTGTTGGGTGACTCATTGAAAATCTCAACTAGTATAGTGTGGCTTGGTCATGGTGCAGCAGATGCATGGTAGCCTCAGAACCTGACAACTGGTCGCTTTTCATTGCGTTATTACTTGCGTCATCCCCCATGAGACATCTGAGATACGAGATACAAAAAATCCCTCGGTGGCTGTTACTCACGACTGTATAAAATGAATGAAATCCAGCCTCAAGAAAATGAATTTTAAAGCGAGTGCTGTCTTGTCTGAGAGGCCTGGGAAAGAACATCATCGTTGGTGCACTGAAAACAGAGCCTCACTGTAGTAATGATAAAATCATATTAGAAAGACTTGTTTTGAATATATAGATTTAGATATATATTTGTTATACAGCCCTGGCACTCAAGTATATCAATATATCAATATATCGGGTGCATTATGGGTAATGCTATTTTAGAGTTTTCCTACCGAAATATGCATCAGATACTTACAAACAACAAACTTAAGACTAAAACGAACATTATGCTAAATATATCCACCAACTTTGCTAGTGTCAAACCACTTTAAAGGGGCAGTGTCAAGCCATATGACCGCGTTAGCCTGGGTACGAAGAAGCGAGAAATAATAAAAGTCCACCGTGGACTTTTATTATTTTCGATGTTTTGAATCCGTTTCCATCGACCTTAATCATGTTTGTTCAAGCGTCTAATGGATCACTAGTAATAATTCAAAGCATGTTCTTCATTTTCAACAATTCCTAGTGGGAATTATTTCATCTTAGAAGTGACTTTGAAGCCGTTGAAAAAAGTGTCGAACAGCCGTTGAGAGGCAGGCCGCCATCATCCTCGAGTGAAGAAAACCGAATTGTAAACCGGCAATTCTGGTCGATTGCGAAGGAATCTTGATCATCAATCGTAGGTGCAGTACTGTTCATGACTTTTGAAGAGAAAAACTCACGTAGAACGACTTGTAAACCGGTGAGTTTCCCACCATCTACTTATGTGTTGGGCTTCCTGTGCTTTATTTGATCGGCCGTTGAAAAATGATATCGCCGTGAATTCACATCTAGAATTCAGTCCTTTTGATATATTGAAGTTCTAAAATTGCTTTCTAAATAAAGATTAGTATCTACATGAGTCCTGTAGGTCATTTATTTAGCGATTAGAACGGTTTTAGGGGGGTTTTGTAACTCACTACCGGGCAAGGTAGGCTTCTCAACCGAGTGTTATTGTTTTGATTTTAATGCGCATGCGTGAGGCTTGACACTGCCCCTTTAAGGGGAATTTTTGATTATTTAATTACCCATAATGCACTTGATATATTGATATACTGATATACTTGGTCGCGACAGAATTTTTGCAAAAGGCTGTATATGGTTATGTACCTGTATATATTCGATTTAGATATATTTGTTAATATGGTTATGTACCTATATAGATTGATCACTAGTGAAAAATAACACACGCTCTACAAACCTTGAAACGTCTTTGGAATTGTCGAAAACCTTTGGCAAATTCGGATTGAATTTCCAAGGTTTGCAGAGCTCGCGCTTTTTTCAGTGGATATTGCTTATATTGAAAGAATTGGCCAGCTCAATAACGTCTGTATATTGAAAGTATTTATAACTAAATCAATACAATCAATACAAACTTTATTTTAACAGGGTAGCCCATTCGCTAGAATATCTTGGTTAACTGAGCGAATAGTCTCCATTTTGTCCCCTTATCCCGCATATGTGAGCCTAGGCCTTGCCATATATTTAAAGAGTCGGACTTATGTCATATAGACACAAAGTGTATACGATATATGGAAGGTATAATTACTGAGTTGAATCGAGCATCTGATTG